>JAPDNY010000006.1:51172680-51437680 GCA_029375565.1 Gekko gecko | reverse complement strand
TGCTTCCGGGTTTTCCTGACCCCTGGAAAAACTAGTGTTTTCCTGGTACTTCCGCTTTGATTGCGCGATTTCGCCTATGTGGACAGCCCATCTCTTGCAAGGATTGTGATTAGGGCCATCTGAACGCTCTTTGTGCTTTTTTTTTTAAATAAAGCTTCTGGTTTGAGCGCTTGAGCAAACATGCGCTTAATAAATCCATTTAATGTTAATAATGGATTTATTAAGCACATGTTTAGTCAAGCGCTCAAACCAGAAGCTTAAAAAAAAAAACACGCACAAAGACGGCCCTGGAGGCGGGAACGAGAGGTGGGGGCTCCGGCAGCCTGGATGGGGCTGGCAAGGAGGATGGCGGAGACGGTGGAGATGGCAGAGCCTATTTTAGTGGGGCAATGGTGGCAGCGGCAGCAGCGGCGGCGGCAGCACCCCCCCCCCAAAGTGTCGGCAGGAGCTGCAGCCGCCCAAGCCTTCCCGTGACCGGCAGGATCGCCTGGAAGGATGGCGCAGCAGCAGGCAAGCGGGTGCTGGGAAAGAGAGGCTGGCTGCATGTAGACAGCCCAATGTGAATAAAAATGTTCCTGATTTAAATAAACTGGGAACAAAGCGCATGTCATTTGCAGTGTGACCAGAGCCATAGTCTTCAGCTGTACTATTTCTGAAAACTTACTTGTGGCTTGCACTTATATCTAGCAGCTCATCATTCAACCATGAGCAAACTGCATTTGGATACTGATATTTTCATGAGGGCTTGGAATTGTTGTATGTCTCCCTGAATGCTATTTCATTGTTGCTTTAAGAGCTGAACTTCCTGTTTTTGTTTATATTGACCTCCTGTAGGCTCAGAACAGTTTGCAGCATTTTAAAATACTTCACCTTCAAGACATATATGTTCTCTACCAACATACAGTTGAATGGAAAATGTTGTCATTCTGCTCCTAGAATTAAGTGCAATAGTTTTCTCAGCCTAGTTTTTAACCGTAGCCTCGTGTAGTCACAGAACATGCATTCTGGATGCAGGAATGTTCTCTCCTTCAGACATTCTTTGGGGTTCAAATATTTTTCCTTTATCCGTACAAATGAATACTCCATTGCACACTGAAAGGGGGTAGGATATGTGAATCCCGTCCCTATCATACCACTCCACTGAGCAAAATTCAAAGCCTTCCTCCAGACTGAGGAGGTTTCATCCCACTGAAATTGCCCTTTGTTTAGAGGAAGAGCCTATTAAGTTGGAGGAAGGTTCCTTAGGCTGGAGAATGACCCATTTGGACCCCAGGAACTTAGCCTTCACATCAGTGGTTCTCTTGCTTTTTTATTGTGCTGTAGTCTCCTTTCTTTGAGCCTTGGCTTCATTGGTTTCAACCATTTCCTAGTGGTCCCATTTGTGAAAAAATAGTTTTGTATACAATTCCAAATAAATGTTCTTCCACCTGTCACCCTTCATTTTGCTCCATTCATGTGAACTTCAAAAACCAACTCACACTATGGCAAATTATATCATTGCAAGCAGGACATCTGCAGTTTAAAAAGGAATAATAAAACTTCTGCCTCCTCTTATTGTCCTCTTATTGTCCTCTTATTATTAGTTTGATTATATTATCCTCCTCTTATAGAGCCAGTTTAGTGTAGTGGTTAAGTGTGCAGACTCTAATCTGGGAGAACCAGGTTTGATTCCCCACTCCTCCACTTGCACCTGCTGATGTGACCTTGGGTCAGTCACAAGCTCTGGCACAGCTGTTCCTGAAAGAGCAGTTTGTGTTAGAGTTCTCTCAGCCCCACCTACCTCACAGGGTGTCTGTTGTGAGGAGGGGAAGGGAAAGGAGTTTGTAAGCCGCTCTGACACTTCGAGTGAAGAGCGGGGTATAAATCCAAACTCTTCTTCTCTTCTTCTTCTTGTTCTCCGCACATTTGCTCATACCTCCATTACTCATACACCAACCTCCAGGCAGTACTTGGAGATCTCCTGAAATTACATCTGATCTTCAGAATACAGAGATCAGTTCTTCTGGAGAAAATGACTACTTTGGAGTGTGGACTTTATGGCATTATACCCCACTGAGGTCCCTCCCCAAACCCTCCCCTCATCAGACTCCACTCCCAGGAGTTTCCCAGCCCAGAGGTGATGACCTATGTCCCATACTAAACAATACCCCAAGTACCAAGTTAAAAATGTCCATTGTTTGTAAACAAACAATACTCTTTTGGAAACCAGCTCCCAGAGGCACTTGCCTTGTTGAAACTCACCTCAGAATACCTTCCATCCTGCAACTCACCTTTCAGTTTGTGTTCTTAGAAAATGGGTGACAGTGGCTTTTAATATGAAGAGTTTGAAGCAATTCTGAACATACTTCATGTTGTCTGTCAACTCTCAAATGCTTCACAGAAGTAATTTCTCTCTTCCATATCTCTATATGGCAGCTGAGCACTCTTGGTGAGAGTGTAAATGTTCTGTTTTAGTACTTAAGCTGCAGAAATCATCCATTAAGTATGAAACATTAGTTGCTTGTGAATGTCTGATAGGCAAGGGTATTGAAATTCACCACAGTAAATTTTTACCTGCAGTTGCCTTCGCAAGATAACTCAATGCATCTTAAGGTCAATTTACATGTTCAATGATAAACAAAAGGTGAGGAACCATGATTGCCGTGTCTCCACTGCAAAATGGTGGTTGCAGTGGAGCAATTTGCTTGCCAGAAGTAGCAGGAAGGATGTGTTCACTTAACCCTTATCACAGTCACTGTTTTTATTCCCTTCCCCATCTACTTGTTTCTGCCACTTGATTCAACTTTGAACTCCAGTTGGACAGAAATGATTTTTGTTTGTGTGTGTGTAGGAAAACACAGACACAGGCAACGATTAAGCAACCGTCTGCTGTTTCTGCCTTGCAAACTTTGCACACACATTTGCCCTACTGCAAAAATGGTAGCTGGAGTTCCATGCTTCATGCTTGCTGCCAAATGTGTGGATGATTGGTTTTTAAACACAGGGTTTGTTTGTTTTTAGCAAGTTACTTGCTGGAAAATTCCTTGAGGACCAGTTTTTCTTTTATAAGCTAGCACCACCTTGCTTCCTTGAATGAATGCTCAAACTTAACATTTGACTTGGACAAAATGGCAGTTCTATGATTATGAAAATACTTTGTCCTGACATGATGGTAAAAGAAACTTCCATTGGTCATTCTAACAGCATACAGTTCACACATTACATTTCCTACCTAAGGAAGATCTGAACTGCCTGTTATAGACAAAACCTATATTGTAGGTGTCAGAATACCCATTGGAAGAGATGCAGTAATAAATATATTATAGTTTGCATTTACAACCATAGATATGCTATTTTTTGGTCTTAGTGAAAGAAAAGATGGGATACTTTCTTCTTCTTCTTCTTCTTCTTCTTCTTCTTCTTCTTCTTCTTCTTCTTCTTCTTCTTCTTCTTCTTCTTTTAAAAAATCACTTTGCATTTCTAGCCAGGCAATCTTTGTTGTGTTCCATCTGAGTTAAGATTGTGAGAAACTACTGTAGTGAAAAACAAATTGCTGGATACGTATCACATAGAAAGTTTGTAAGATATATCTATCACCTAGCATTGAGACTAGTTTGATTTACTTTACACCAAAGCAAAAGAAGCTCAAATCTAAAATAAGATAGCTGCATTCCATGACTGTTAAGCCATGGATGAGATTGAACCATCTTCATTCCAGTAAAAATGTTAGAGAAACCAATAGATTCCCCCTGCCCCGAAATCAGAAGTACTGCTGCCCTTTATCTGTATAGCTGTTGTTAATTTCACTTTTATTACACCATATTCTCTTCTCCATAACCAGCATCTGAAATTGGTTTCACACATTACACAAAAGTAGCAAGGCCATATGGAGAACTTTCAGAATGTTCCCTCCAATTCAGAGAAAAGGCATCTGTACAAACCCCATGAAACGTGAAAAATGGCTGAATAAATATTCCCAAGATGTTATTTGCTAGTGAAAATTATTCGATAAATTAATTGTGATCTATAGGTCTGTTAGCCAAATGGAGGCTCCATGTTTAGACAAAGAATATCTTGTAATATCAAGGAACAAAAGTTGGGTCGCTAAAAGATCTAGAGAAACATGTCCTGTCCTATTAATAGATGCTTAATGGGATGTTACTTATAGTATTGTATTTTTTAAAAACATGTATGCCATTAAAAGCTTCAGCTACCCATTTCACACTTTAAGAACTTCTCCACACAGGTTATTTTCCCTGACTTTTGTCTTATCTTTCTCAAACCTGCTTTGCTACAAAGTTTTTAGAAGGATTACAGCAAAGCCTGAAAGCTACCATGTGATTGGGAAAGTTTGCATTTCCCTGTCAACACAGTAGCCATCCTCCTCCCTTGCCACCATCAGTGGGCTTTTTTGAGGACTTTTTCTGGGGACACAAACCACAGAAGTTTATGTTGCTATATCAATTACTGGATGGGGAGGGATCTTTGAAAAAATCCTTGTGTGTGTGGTGGGGTGTGGCCACTATGGGGACTGGAGTGGAGAAAACGCAAGGTAACCTGCCATCTGGAAGCCCCATTGCCACTGTAGCTGCAGCAACAATGGGATTTATGGAGGAAAGCACTGCTGGGTGGGACAGCCCTCAGCCTCTGTTAAAGGGAGATAATGTTTATCTCCGGGACTGCTGGCAACCCAGAGCAGAAGAGCACTGATGCCCTTACTTGTAAGCTTCTCTAAAGCATTCAGATCACTGCTATTTTGGATTTGGACAGGTAATCCTGTCTTCCCCAGCAATGACACAAGAAAAATAATTTTAAAAAAAATTACTGCCAGGCATGACATCACTTCAGGGGAAAACACGGAAGTGATGCCAGTCATCTCTAGAAATCACTGGGAACTCTATGGTAAAACCATGGACAGACCTGATGTTATGTTCAAGTTTGCACTGGAAGTGAGGTCATGCCATCACTGATGGCATCCCACTATGTCCCTGCTCCCCAAGGACTCCCGCTGGCAACCCTACCTATGTCAGAATGGGGACAAGGTGGACCTTTGTCTGATGCTATTGGGTTCTTCTTAATCTCTCATGCAATATTATGGGTCTACTAAGTATACCACAGAACATACTACATCTTTGTAATGTTATTGTGACATGTTGACAATTGCACTTATTTGTTGCATTATATGGCCTATTTAATCAGCGCCTCAATGATAAGATCATATAGTTACTTTCAAATATTCTGTTTTTAGAAAGCATTTGGGATTATTTGATAAAATGCAAATAGATACTTTCTTAAATTATACTTGACTGTCTTTGTGGGCTCTATTCTTTCCTTGCTTTGGACACCTCTATTTCCAGCAGCTGTTAAATTCCCCAAACAGGTTTTTATTTTGCCATCTATTATTCCAAACAAGATGCGATGGATGAGTTTGGTTACATTTCATCTTGTGAAGGCAGAGGAGGAAATTGCTTGAAAATCATCTACACTTCATCGTCTGGGTGATATTTGTGCAAGATGAAAACTTGTTCAATGGTGATTTTTATATTGCAGCCTGGATTACATGGGGGTGATATTCGGCTTTTAAAATCACATCGTGGCATTGTTTCCAGACTCAAACAAGGAGTATTGATGTGAATGCCATCTCTTCAATGACTTCTCTTCAGGTGTATTTATTGTCCCACATTTTCCTTTGGCACTGCACTATGAGACTGATGCAATGAGTCTATAATAACACAGAATCTCACTAAAGGCCACTTTATAAATTACTTTTTCCAGTACTGAGATTAATCTCTGTGGGGGAGGGGACCATGGGTTTTGTAACATACAAAGTGTGGCTCTACATCATTGGTTGGCAATTAATTTTGGGGTAGAGCAAGGGCTAAAGAGCCAGCAACAACAACAATTCTCATATTTGCCAAGATACTGAGAGCTGCTTAACCCTCTTCTTCCCAGTTTAAACAGCTCTGTCAGACTTCTCCTCTTATGTCCATACAGCCAAACTAGACGTTTTCTTTTTCTAAAGAGTTTTCCAGCTGTTTTCCCTGCAGGGGTGCAGTTATTTCCCTATTTCTGCTGCTCCATGTGCACAGAATACTCCAGGGAACTCTGACCCAGTTCTTTTAAAAAGTGACTATTTAGTGAGGTCGGACATTTGATAGGGCTCCCATACTGACAAAGGACCCACATCTGTAGCACTGCTTCCCCTCTGTGCAGGGCTCTGAAAGTCAGTGGCAGCATCATGGAAGAGTTTATGGTTTCTATGGTCACAAGTCAAGGGGGGGACTTAATATGTGCACCTTCCGCAAGGACTCCCAAACCCACTGAATACACCTCAGCTGACCACTACCTCTTGCCTGTGGAATGAGCAGATGAGTTGTGTTATAGGGAGAATTCTGACAAAGTCTGCAGCTGTAGCCAAGTGTACCTAAAAACCTGCATTTTTTTCCTAGAGACCATCTCATATTTTCATTTTATTAAAGAAAGATGTATCTAGCAACAATGACATCTGTAAAGCCATGTCATGCCCCTCCACCTTGCTTTAGGTGTACTGTCTCTCTTTTAAGAAATTACATGCATACCCTTATTTAATGATACCTTTTAAAAAACAATCAACTTTAAAGGCTTTGAAAGTTTTCTCCAAAAAGGGAGGAAAGGGGATTATGATGTTATAACTGCTAGCCAGTCAGGGCTGTGCATAACTAGTTGTTCAGCAGAATCAATTATCTATGAGTGGAATCCCAAAAACTGATATGGAAAGTGTGCTTTCAGAGTACAACAAATGCTTTTTTTTAATGTACAGCAACTCTTTGTAGCTGTTCATGCTAAGAAAAAGGGATTAAAGTGTTCTTGACTTACTTAAGAGAAAGAGGTCCTTAAAATAAGAGTTCTTGGAATTAGAATTTATGCTGTGGGATGGATGCTTGTTCTATGTGACATGCACCAGTAGCCTAAGGTTGACAGAAACTATAGCCTCTTTAGGCTAAACTCAATACCTTCTAAAGACAACAAAGAATTAGAAGGGAAGGGTTGTACTCATTAACTTGATACTGAAGTCTTGTGCAATACAGAATAGTTTAGAAGACCAAGGTTTTCCAAACATAGCATCTGAATTTGAATGACTGTCCTTGGAACATCCTGAATTGATTACTGGACAGGCTCATCGCTGTTTCATTCACTGTGGTTTTTGTATACAGAGAGACTCACTGTTGAGGAAACCTGTGTGATAACATGTGAAGTACAGCACAAGTGGTTGGAGTTTCTTTGTTCCTTTCTTTCTGTGATTGCATGGGCCAGGGCAGCTGCTGTATGCATCAGCTGCCCAACGGATGTATTCATGCCAGAAATTATGGTTAACACATGTTTTCCTGTGCAGAGATGATCTCACTTAGAAAGCTGTCAGATGCAAAGCTGCCCTTAATCAATACATCTAATTTTCAACATCATCAAATCTGTGGATACTTAAATCCAGAGACTAGAACTGTGAACAGATGAGATGGATCATTCTACAAATTTGAAACATGTCCCAGGTTTGCAGAAAAATCTGAAAGCTAAAAAATAAAAATAAAATGTGGGGTATGACACCCCTATCCATCTTCCCTCCATTTTTCTTTCCTTTTTGTGACTGAGCCACCCTAGTAATGTGCTTTCTTCTTTCTGGAAGAAGTCTGGCTGTCCCACCCTGTCAAAGTATAATATTTTGGCTGTTTGCTCAGCCCAGGAACCTGAGGGAAGGATTGGGAGCCCTCTTTAACTTTAATGGCACTTGAGACTTTTTTATATTCCAAATTAACAAAATATTTTATTTAACATAGAGGGTAAAGGTTAGGTGAAATTTCTGAGGTAAAATCAGTATATGCACAGACTAGTTATGTTTCAGGCTAATGAGAGTTTCTTAAGCTATTCAGAGTTACTTAAAATCTTTGTTAGAGGTTTTTGTTCCAGTGTTTTCCATATACCCCAGCACACTTTCTTTGAGTATTCTCTAACTCTTTTGGTTTCCAGAAGGCTGGTACACTCTTTTCAGTATCCAAACCCCTTCTCTTGAAACACCAGTACTCATCTTGACTTTTTAACTGACTCTGAAGTCTTCAAAGGCAGTTTCTAACCACACCAGACCAGGGATCTCTGCACTCCTCAGAGCTATCACCCTGTTTGATTGGGTAGGGAAATTCTGCTCTCTTTCCTTGGCCCAAATGGGACTCTTAGCTTACTTCCTGTACTTCCTTGCCAACTGTCCCCCAATTTTCCTGTCTATGTTAAACTGCTTTCAGTCAGGGCTGAATTCCAAATGAATTCTGCTCCTCAGCATTCAGCTCTAAAGTCTCTGCTCAGCTGATGCTGGGCAATCAGATCTCTTGGAACAGCCTGTCATTCAAGGCTCTCTGGATCTGTGAAGAATTAACCCTTCACAGTCCTTTTGTTGTTGTTGTTGTTGTTCAGTCACACAGTTGAGTTTATAAAGCACTTCTAATCTTTTAAAGTGCACTCTGTCACATGGGGTTAATTCCTTCATAGAAGCAGCATCTGTAGCTTTAAGAAATGGTACCCTCAGTGGTAGTTGCTAGGCAACCACAACAGTATTGCCAACCTTCAAGCCCTGGCTCCTGTCAGTAAAAGGTAGGGGAGGGGCAGCCTTTCCAGGGCTGTTTTGGTGTATGAGGCAGGACTCATCAGGGCTAGGACTGGCACAACCACCTTGATACAACATCACCTGTATGACTCACATAGGTTCAGTACTGCTCAGCAGTCTTGTACAGTGGTTAGACTGTCACAGTAGGATCGAGGAGAGAACAAGGTTGAAATCTCTTCTCTGCCATGGAAAGTAGCTGGGTGACCTTGGGCTAGTCACACACTTACAGCTACATCTACTTCACAGGGCTATTGTGAAGATAAAATGGAGGAGAGGAGAATGATATAAGCTACTTTGTAGAGAAAAGTGGGTATAAATGAAGTATATGAATAATAAATATAGTTGAAGATGGGGAGCAGATAAAGGCAGGTTGCTTGGTGAGTGGGAAGGAGAGAAAGAAACAAGAAAAGGTGAGTATATGAGGCTGCCAGGAGGAGGGGCAGAAGAAATCATGCGGGGAATGGGATACAGGGGAAAATTAGGTATCCTCTGTAAGTTGGTTCCCTACCATGCAAGTAGGCCTGGTCCAGCAGTCAACACCACATAACTTAGCCCAGAGAGAGGCTGCCAGAGTGAGTGAAAATGGAAAACCTGAAACCAGATAAAGATAGGTTGGCTACTGGATGGGAAGGCAAGAAGAAGCGGGGAAAGGGGGGGAGGGTATAGGAAAGCGAAAGGGTGCAGAGGGGGAAATGAGTTACCTCCTGAAAGTCCCTTATGGGTCCCCAGTTTGTCAATATATCTAATTCTTAACATGGCCCCATATGTGGACACTTAAATTCAGACAGTGGAACTATGGACAGATGAGACAGATCTTTCTACAAACCTGAGAAAAGCCCTAGAGTCAGAGTTCAGAGCCTGGCCTTGATTCAACATGGGCACTGAGAAATGAGCCACAACCAGTTGTAGGAATGACTTACCCTCCTTCCAGGCACCCAGGGATGGAGAAGGAGCAGAGGCATGGCTTGAATCCAGCTTGGATGAGTTGCAGTGCACGACAGCGAATTTTGGCAGCCAGCCCAGCTCTTCGTCTTGAGGTGCAGCTGCCAGTGACATCATCAACTGGCACTTGCTCAAGGAAAGCTTCACCCGGAACTCTCAGACCTGAAGTCCAGATGGCCAGGGAGCAGGAAGGGGAGAGCCTAGACCTGCAGGTCTTGATGTCACCTGACAAGGATACATCCTAGGAGAGCTGGGACCAGAGGGCAAGGCAAATGTGGCCTGGCAGGAGATGGGGATGGAGATGTGAGTTTCCTCAGAAAGGGGTGTGGGGGGAAAGTGCAGGCAATCCAAAGGAGGGAAGCTCTAGCTCTTTTATCACCTAGGATCAGAAGAAGTGGGAGAAAGGGAATTAGTTTCTGGCTGGGAGGGGGAAGGCCAAGGAGGGATAAAAGGGCAGCTTCCACAGCTGGCTGGGGAGGAAAAGAAGTTGAGCTCTGAGAGAGAGGGAGGGGCAAACACAGTAAGAGCTGGCTGAGTGTAAGGAGGGAGGCCAAGGGTGGCAGAACCCCCTCTCCTTACCCATTTCTGAGGCCAGAGTAGAACTGCACCCACCCTCAAGAAGATGGTTGAGGACAGAGACATAGGCAGGGCTGGGGTGGTGATGGAAGAAAAATCTGAACTCTAAAAAGATACATGGGGGAGTGGTTAAAACCTACCAAAATGATTGAAGAAGCAACCACAATTGCTAGGCAACCACAAAATTATTGCCACCCTTTGAGATTTGGTTTTTGACAGTAAAAGGCTAGGGGAGGCGGTAGGGCCCTTTCTGAAGTTCTTTTGACCTTTGAGGGGGACTCATTGGGCCAGCAATCACTAGGTCTAGGGTTGCCAGCCTCCAGGTGGGTCCTAGAGATCTCCTGGAATTACAACTGAGCTCCAGACTACAAAGTTTAGTTCCTCTGGAGCCAGTTCCCCTGACTGCTTTGAAGGGTGGACTCTATGGTATTATATCCTGCTAAGGCCCCTCCTCTCTCCAAACCCTGCCTTCCCCAGTCTCCACTTCCAAGCCTCCAGGAGTTTGCAAACACTTTCTTTCCACAAACTCCTCTCTCCTGAGGCTCTACTCCCAAATCCCCAGGAATTTCCCAATCCAGAGCTGGCAACTCTAACCAGGTAGCTTCCTACCTACTATATGGTTTGCATGACTCACCCAGGCTCGGCTGCTTGCTTCTGTTCAACAGCAGCCACCCAAGCCAGTGTGATGAAGTGGTTTGAGTTTAGAATTAGGATCTGAGAGACCCAGGTCTGAATCCCGACTCTGCCATGGTGCTCACTGAGCCAGTCACACACTGAATCCCCATTGTGGAGAAAGCTGGGGTATAAATAAAGTAAATAAATAGAACTCAGTGTGTGGGACAGACAAAAAAATGGGTGGGTGGGTGAGAAGAAGCAAGATAAACAGGGAAAGGCAAGGGAGCCAGTGTGGTGTAGTGGTTAAGAGAGGTGGACTCTAATCTGGAGAACCAGGTTTAATTCCCCACTCCTCTACATGAAGCCTGCTGGGTGACCGTGGGCCAGTCACAGTTCTCTCAGAACTCTCTCAGCCCCACCTACCTTGCAAGGTGACTGATATGGGGAGAGGAAAGGAAGGAGATTGTAAGCCACTTTGAGACCCCTTAGGGTAGAGAAAAGCAGGGTATAAAAACCAACTCTTCTTCATATATGGGTTGCCAGGAGTAGGGAAAGAAGAAATAGCGTGGTGAGGGGGGTGCAAGGGGGAAAATGAGATGCCCTGTATAAAGTTCTTGTGGCTTCCCCGCTGTGCAGCTGGGTGGGGGCACAATGGCAGGGGCACCTTACAGCTTAGCCAGACTTTTTCCCAGGGAGACGCTGCTAGGGGGACTGAAGGAGGGAAAACTAAGAGTGAGGGGTGGGAGATAAAAGTAGTTTGGCTGGTGGGTAGGAAGAAGGGAAGGAGGCAGAAAAAAGAGTGAAGGGAAAGCTATTGGGGCTTTCAGGGATGGAAAAAAGGAAATAGCGGGAAGGAGAAATGTCCTCGTAGGTTCCCTGCTCACTTCTACAAATATGGCGTGTAAAAGACAACAGGCAAAGTATGGGTGTACAAAACTAAGCAATGTAATAAAGGTCTTCCTGCTTTGCTGATCACTACTTGGTGTCCTTACTAGTCCATCTGTAAATGGGGGCCATTTTCAATGCTGTGCTGTGAAAATGGTTTTTTTTTTAAATGCTATAGAAATATACATTTTCATCTTATAGCATGGTGAAATTTATCTGGAAGTAAACAGCTAGATTATTATTTTCACTAAATGTTCCTTTGGCCAGGTGGTCACCTTGACTCTAGGGATGATTTGTATGACTACTCCTCTGTAAAAAACTACAACTCATAATATCCTGTGGAAGAAACTTTGATTCTGTGGAGACTGGGATTTGATTGGTGTCCAAAACTGGTCTGACACTGATAAACATGGAGCATTTTTCTGAGACCCTCAAAACATAGAGTTTGGTAAACAGATTTCTTTACTGCCTGAACCTATGAGCCTATGAGAATACATATCTCTTTTCTTCTTGCCAGAATTTACCTGTGGGCACAGCCTAGCTAAGTGCTTGCACCATTGTCGCTGAAGCTGATCTTTATGGATAAGCTGTTTGTCACCCTCTTTATGCTTTTTTAAACACTTGCCAATACTGAAATCTTTCAATCAGTGACAGAATTCAAGATGGAGGATGAAGAGAAGAAGACTATTCCAGTACTGACCTTGGCAACTGTGTCTACTACTCCTGTGGATGCAGAGTAATAAAGTAGAAGGCTGCAACCAATATCACTGTTGCTAGGTTCCAGAGGGGTAGCTGTGTTAGTCTGTTGCAGCAAAAGTAAATAGAAGACTTGTAGCACCTTAAAGGCTAACACCTTCAAGCATAAGGTTTTTGTAGACATATTTTGTAGCCTTGCACTTTGGTTTATAAAAACATCAAAACTGAGCAGTTGTCAGATGCAGTGACCGAATCCTCAGTGTGCAGCCAGTTTATATAGGAGAACTAGGAATGGGCATGAAATTCAATAAGTATATGGTGAAATGTAATTATGTAGAAGTCAGATCTCAGCAAGAACAGTACAGTGACCATTGACTACTTATGCTAAGCTAGTAAACACTAGTAATGGTTGGGGACACCCAAGTTTTATTAGGATAGTTAACATCTGTATTGAGTCATACATTCTAACCTCTTGTTCAAGTCCTAGGTGGAGGTAGTTTGAATCCTCCTAATGGCTTATGGGGAATCTCTATATTGGTAAGAAAGATACTTCAGAAGAGATCTGGCAAGACAGAGTGCCTCAAACTGAATACTGTTCTGGAAATGTGAAGGTAATGATTTCCTTCCCCATCTTGGTGTTGAAAGAAGGTTATTCTGTAATGCTCAGTTGGAGGGTAAGGTTCTACTTCTTCCCTTCCTAGGATTGCTAACTGCAGGTTGGGGAAATTCCTAAAGATTTAGGGATCAGCCTGAGGAAGACGGAGCTTGGAAACAGGAGGGAGCTCAGCAGGGATGTGATGCCAGAGATCCCACCCTCCAAAGCTGCCATTTTCTCCGGGGGGACTGATTGCTGTAGTCTGTAGGTCAGTTATAACTCTGGGAAGACTCCAGGCCCCAACTGGAGGCTGGCAACCCTATGGACCTGTCCTGAGACCAGAATTGGAAGGACCTCCTCCAATATACACTTGCCTTCCTACAAAGGTGCCCATTTATGTCAGCCTATTCCAAATAACCCTAACTTTTCAGAAATTCAGTGAGTGCCATTTGCTGCTGATTTGAGTTGACTGACAGTGGAATCCAAAGCTATCCATGGAAGTCAATAGGTGTAGAAGGGTGTAACTCTGCTTAGGATAACACTGTTAATCAATTTGTATTGGTTGACCTATTTTAAACCTCTTGGAGACCATTTGATCAACATACAGAATATAAATCTTTTAAATTAATAAATACACAAATAAATTAAATATGCCCACTAATTCAGATCATGTGTTTGCAGATTCTGAGTTTAGCATTCCTGTAAGATCCCTTGATGAGACAAAACAAAGGTTATCATAATCCTTTTTGAGGACAGCTGAGGTCTTGTAAAGAGTTTGGATTTTAACCTGCAGCTCAGATACTGCAAGTTCTATTGGTTCTAGCAAGTTCTATCATTGAGCTTGCTAGATTAAAGCAAAGCATTTTCCTTGCAACTGCTTAGGTAATTCCCAAGCTAATAAACGTAGTAATTACCTCACAGAGGGCTGGGAGGTGCATTGCGAGTGTTTTGTTTTGCTTCGCTCTGTCAAGATCAGACTTTGGATAGCCATACATGATGATTTGTTTAGGAAATGTTAGTGGAGGTGAAATTAGGCAGGTATCAGGCAAGGAGTGAGAGCTTAGTGGGTGGTACAAAGATGAGCCTAGCAACCAAAACTCTCCATTTCTAAGAGTTGACAGATCCATAGCCAGTATTTTTCTACTCTAAGGGTACATATAACCTTGCACTTTGATTTATAAATACATCAAAACTGAGCAGGTCTATTATACTGTGTATGTTGTCCATACTATTTAACAGCACATTGTCTTGTTGCATATGTACATTTGTGCAGGCCTTCCTCACAATTCACATGTGCATGGCCAAGGGCTGCCAGGTCCTACCTGGCTGCTGGCGGGGGGGCTCCTGCACCTTCCAGGATCCTTCCTTTCAGAAGTAATGTCATCAGATTTCCAACATTGGGGGCCCCAAAACCATAGAGTTTTGCCTAAAACCTAGAGCATCGTCCCCAATATCAGAAATGTGATGCATCACTCCTGGGTGATGTCATCACACTGGCACCGGGGGTGCCGGGGTGGTGCTTTTTGGGGTGGTGCTTCCCCCTCAGCCAGCTGGGCCATGGTGGATTGCCTGGGGATTACCCGGCCCTACCAGGGAAATGGCAACCCTAGCATGGCCCTTCACATCACACCTGATGCTTTCTGGAGGACAAAATGGGGCAAGTACAGGACCAGTTCAAGCTATTCAGTCCTCACAGTTGATGTTCCACTTTGACCGTGAGAATGTCCTAAGAGGAAAGTCAAGTGATGCCAGCCTCCAGGTGGGAACTTGGGATCTCCTGGAATTTCAGCTCATCTGCAGACTATAGAGATCAATTCCCCTGGATGCTTTGGAAGATAGACTCTGTGGCATTGTACCCACTGAGGTCCCTGTCCTTTCTAGGCTCTATCCCCATATCTCCAGGAGTTTCACAACCTGGATCTGTCAACCCGAGCCCCCTTCCCCGGCCAGTGGCCAGGGGGGACTGGGAAACTCTATACTGACCAAAAGGGCATTTACCACATTGCAACTTGCTGAACTGTTCACTTAGTATTCTGATCTTCTATGATGTCTTGCAAAGGAGTGAGGAAAATATTTACTACTGCTTCCCTGCTTCCTTAGATTTCTGATTGGGTGCAGATGTATGGTAAAATTTCCTTCATCATTACCATCTTATCAACAGGCTACATGCACTCCTTGGTGAGTAAAATTCTGTATATCATAGTCTGCATTCCTCCTATTTCATAATGTATCAGTGTGATACACACATTATTGAACAGATCTGCACATGGTTATGTATTGCCATTTAAAGGGAAATGTATCATATCCAAGATCTGCCACTTAAAAATCTAGCTTCTTTTCTTTCAGTAACAGAAATAGTGAAAATTCAATCAGACAAGTTGGATGGACTCTGTTCAAATATGGTCTGTGTTTTTTTGGGGGGGATGTTAAAAGATAACAAAGTTAGCATGTTGAGTGAAGGGTGTAAACAATGTATTGGGGCCTCTTAACAGGATGCAGTCATAACAAGCCATCCAAATTTCCATAAATAACACATCACCCATTTAACTACTAATTTATTATTCCAATTCTGATCTCCAAATTACTCAAAACGAGGTGCTTAAAACACACGTAAGATCTACTAATCTAAGGCAGCTTCAAAGCATGCATCCAAATCAAATATATGGGCCTATTGTGTAGCAATCAGTTTGCTATTATAACAAAAAATTAGGGCAGGAAAAATAAACCTTCTGCAGTGAAATCAGCCATATGAAGCAAAATTCCTTTTGAAAGTCTCCAGTGAAATCACAGCCTGTACACCGAATTAGGCGGGTAAAACAGCAGGCAGTCATTAATGACTAAGGCCACCGTTTTGATTATGCCCTCGTAACATGTTAGAATTTGCAAGATGTATGGGTTGAAAGAAATTATAGATCCTGGAGAGAAAAGATACCTAAGCTTTACTACCTAAAGGCTTAATGTAAGGGGGCTGCCAAAGTCTGAATACAAGTGATTACGTGACCAACTCACTTAAAACCTTCCGGTGTGCTATAGCATTGTGGTATTTTTGCCAGAAACAAAAACCCCTCTTTCCAGGCTAATGATTTTGTATTCTTGGGTTAATTAAAAAAACCCTCAAACACTATATTTTTGGACTCTGTCAAGTGGCTGGACAAAGCAGTGTTAAAAATTCAACGACTCTAATTACTAGCCGAGCAGTATAAAAACCTCAGAATAAATGTCAGTCGACGAGATAAGCTCTTATCTTAATCTAATGGCTCCACAGACTTAATTTGTCAGGCCGGCCTGGTTGATGAAAAACAGGTTTCTATTCAGCAGTATTTGCAGCAACATCTTTCCAAATCTTTGAAGTTGGATAGCAATACCACCACCACCAGCAGCAGCAGCAGCAGCAGCACCATCCAGCAACAACAACAACAACAACAAAATCTGGTGACCAAGCCAATTTAATTCCTATTGTCCAGTTACACTAATTAATGTTGTTCTTCCACATTGGTGTGAGAGAGATGAAGATGAAGCCAATTTATTTTTAGATTTGTTACATTCTGGGCTAATCACTCTCATCCCATATTTCCCCCCTCCGCTATGTGCTAATCATTGTGGGTCCCTTCTGGCATCAGAGGCAGGGTTTTAAAAGAAGGCCCTTCGAAGGGAGCATTGAAAGTGAACATGACAAAAATTCTTGCATCAGAGAGTAGGAAACTCCTTTTTGCATGGGTGGATTTGTTTGGGACACAAGAAATGTATTAGATCCAAAATGATGACAATATCCTTTGAAACCTCTTTCTGAAAGACGATTTTAACATATGTAGAGGACAAACCAATGGTTGTCAGATTCAGGCCAAGCAAATAAATTAAAAGACTTTGAGTCCATTTCATGTTGTCAATTGTTCCTTTGCTTTGCTGGTACTAAAGTACTCTTTCCTATGTTTTCAGCCTTGAAAGGTAGCTTTCAAGGGCTGGTAAATATGAAATGAGACTAGAGAAAGTTTTAAAAAATCTGATCAAGGGATGTTTGGAAATATTTAGGGTCCAAACGTAAATGTTGATCTAGGATGGACAAAGAAAGGAGAATATCACTAGCTCTTTGGAGGAAAAAAATAAGGAAATACATTTCAAAAATAATTTTTAATGCCTATTTTTATGTGAGGGTATCTTCAGAATGTCCAGTGGAATTGTACTGTCATGAAACCAGTGTAATGGACTGGAGTCTCAGACACTTTTTTGGTAATTAATGATGTGACCTTAAAAGTGCCATTAAAAAAAAATTGTCACCTATATGAGAGCAAAGACTGCTGCTTGCACCCAGGAAGGAATAAATAAATACTAGATTGTTATTTTTTTCTGTATTATAAATCATCCCTGTCATTGTTAGTCTTTTTATTTTTATGATTGTTTTATTTATTATGTTGTATTACAGCAGTATAGCATTTCAGCGGTATGGATAACTAGGAGGTGAGAGAAAGAGAGAGAGAGAGAGAGAGAGAGAGAGAGAGAGAGAGAGAGAGAGAGAGAGAGAGAGAGAGAGAGAGAGAGAGAGAGAGATCTACCTGAGGCCAACTACTGAACTTCCATGCTAAGAAGGGATTTTATTGGATTTTTATATGCAAAATGTTTTACAATTCCTATTGTATTTGCCCTCAATATGTGCAGGCTCTATATTGAAATGCAGGTTCTTAAGTCCTGGTGACACCAGAAGACATGGCTGAGGTCCGATCTAAATGTGATAATGCTAAAGCTGAAGGATTTAGCTGTATAGCCTTGCATGCACTCAGCATCTTTCTTAAAATGGGCCTTTAGCCACTATATGTGCAGTGTTACCAAGCCTGAGAGCCCAATCCCAGGCAGGCATTCTGTTGGTATCCTAATGTTTCCTATGTAGCGGTATTGTACATGTAAGTGGCCCAGTTTAAACGAGGTACTACATGTGTACAAAGTCACACAGACATATTCATGTTGGCTTCCAGAATCAGCCTTATAAATCATGGGTCCCAGGGTGCAGTCATGCAAATTAGAGGTGGGGCTATGCAAAAAAAGGAAAGGGTTTTATAGCTCCTATCAACCTTTGTGGGACAAAGTAAATAAGATGCAGTCTAGGACACAGTCAAAGGAGGCAACATATGTCTGCTGATCAAGGATCTGCTGTCAACAGTGTCTGGAGCATGGAATGGGTTTTGTTCTTTCATTCCACCCCCCAGCTAACTTTCTTCTCCCATGTAAGTGAGCTGTTCCCAAGATAATTTGACTGAGGGTGGGCAATTATTAAATTGAAGAATGGTATGGAGAAAAAAACTGTAGTGGAATATGGTAGAGATAAACATGGGGTTCTGGTGAAACAAATGACTAGAGATACTGAAGGGCTGGAATCTTGACAGAGATTCCCATGTGAAAGATATCTAGTAGTAGTTTATCAGCCAACATTCTCCAGTGTTTAGAAGCTACCTATCATACAGACCTGTTCACTTGGAATGCAGGGTTTACTTCATGCTACAGTACTTTTTCCACCTAAACATCTCTCTATATTATAACTCTCTGTTGGTGACTCTAGAACATTCCACACGCTCCAAAATCAATTCGCTCTCTGGCCAGTCATTCAGAAGCTTACCCAGCTTATGCTATCCATTGGCTGCGTGGGCTGAGTCCCGCCCACACAAGCAGCACAGCGCTTCACCCTCAGTCTGGAGGGAGCCAGCGAAGGGGATGGATGCTCTGCCGAGGGGGCAACAACTCCTCCATGGGGGAGAAGGAGGCAGACCTAGCGAGTGCTGACAAGCAGGGGAAGCACTCACCTTCGCTGCCCCTTGCAGCCGTTCTCCCTCGGCCACAAGACCAGCGCTTCGTCAGGGCAATAGCTCAGTGGGCTGCACTGCAGAGAAGGCTGCCCAGCACCTTTCAAAGGCTCCCCCGCCTTCCTTCAGTAGTGGCAGCAGCGCCAGGGAGGGTCTGACCTAGAGGAAATGACCTGTGGTTCCTGGAAAGCCGGACTGTCTCCTGAGGAAGACACTTCTCTTGGCTCCTGTGTGGGACTAACTGTGACTATATGTCCCCTCAATGCCTGTTTTCTGTCAGTAAAAAAACAAAGGACTTTCAGCATAACACCCTCCCCTGCCTACTGCCAACTTGGCCACTTTCCTCTCAGAATAAACTGAAAATGGCTCTCTCTCCTTTTTGGCTCCACCATGGCTGGCTGGCTAATGAGCTGGGCCAGCAACCCTCGAACCATTCTCTTCAACCTCCTGCTGTGCGGCTGACTTTCCCCTAGGGTTGCCAATCTCCAGGTGGGACCTGGAGATCTCCTGCTGTTACAATTGATCTCCAGATGACTGAGACCAGTTCCCCTGGGAAAAATGGCTGCTTTGGAGAGTAGACCCTATGGCATTATCTCCAGCTGTCCTTCCACCCCCTCAATGCTGCCCTCCACAGGATCCACCCCCCAAATCTCCAGGTATTTCCCTAATCAGAGCTGGCAACTGTACTTTCTCCTCAGTGCCTGTTGCTAGGCAACCAGGTTCTGTCAGTAAAAGGCCCTTTCCACACCTGTTTTGGCCTTTGGGAGAAAACTCATTGGGGCCATTCCTGATAGGGTTGCCAACTCCAGGTGGGAAATTCTTGGTGATTTGAGGGATGGAGCCTGGAGAGAATGAGGTTTGAGGAGGGGTGGGACCTCAGACAGATACAATGTCATAGACTCCATCCTCCAAGCCAGCCATTCCCTCATGGGGAACCATTGTTGCCAATCCCCAGGTGGGGGCTGGAGATCACTCAGAATTACAACTGCTCTTCAGATGGCAGAGATCAGTTCCCCTGGAGAACATGGTGGACTCTGTCATTATACCCTGCTGAGGTCGCCACAGCAAATTGACGCTGAGTGCCCAAGGCCAGGGCACTCTCCCAGAAACTCTTTCTAGAGCTCGTTGTATTTATTTCCACAACGGGGCTTATTCCTAGTTAATTTATAAACCTGATTTTCAGTTCCACAGCAGCTTCTGTTTTTGAGTTTCTGGAAGTGCACCATAAAACTTGTATAATGTAATGGCTGACAGCCCTTCCTTCCTTCCTTCCTTCCTTCCTTCCTTCCTTCCTTCCTTCCTTCCTTCCTTCCTTCCTTCCTTCCTTCCTTCCTTCTCTGTAAATTTGCCAGTAATTTCATTTACAGTTTTGAAGAACTAGAGTGAAAAGTAATTCAGAATCCATGCCCAGGGCCTTTTTCAACCAAAGATTTCACTAAATGATTTATGTTGATTGAAGTTGGGGCCATCAATTGGGGTGGGATTTTCTAAGAAAACTCCTAGCTACTTATTCTTTCTATTATCTGTCAAGTTTCTAAATGTAAGGACATTTGCTAAGCAGCTGAAAAGAAAATGAACGTATTAAAGTAAAAATTTCAAAGTTGCATTTGAATCTCTTCTTCATGAAATCCAAAATATTGATCCAATCAACTGAATCTCATTTCCATGATCCCGTCCTGAAAAGAAATCTCCAGTCTGCTTATTACTAAAGTTTGTAATGTGATTCTGATTGAACAAAAGGAGCCAGTCAGGTTTCCAAATAAGAGTGGCAACTTGGGAAATTCACAGACAATTGACACAGACAATTGATTCTCCCACCAAATATTTTAAATAGCATGTTAATTTAACTGGTCAGTGCACTTTTGTATGTATGTGTTTTTGTCCGTGCGTTTACCAGTGCATTTACCAGTGGGTGCATGTAAATGCTTGGCAATGCTCTAATGTACCAATGTATATTGCTTGCGTTAGCTTTAAATGTTCTTTACCATAAAACTTAATGGTTTTGATGCTGCATACCTAAAAGGAAGCGTTTGTCATTTCTGCTATAAATGTTTGTACTCAACAGTCTTAATTCACTGTGTCAGATAAGAGGAAATCATGTTAGCATATATTTATGATTTATCACTCCTATCTAAGCACCGGAGATGTTGAAGAGAGTAGTTCTTCTTTTTAATCTAACCAGAGTAGTCAGGTAAAATCCACACAGATCTGTCTCTTTGCTTGTGGGAAATAAAAAGCATTGTGTGGGTGATTTCCCTGACCTTTAATATTAGTTTAGGCCATTTTGGTTGATTTACCTCTGCATCAGTTATCTGGAGGGTCTGCTTTCTGTCTGGCATGCTTCAGTTGCATGCCAGTAGAAGCCTTGATGATTACATAAGGCAGATGAAGGCCAAGAGCTGGAGAGATGTCCAAGATCATTAGAGGTTGACTAAATATTCCAAGCAACGTAGGCGTTCCATGAATATTTAAAATAAAAGTCAGCAGTCTCATTTTGAGTCGGAGGCCTTCTCTTTGTCATTTACATGCCGTCTAAGGGCACAGTCCAGCCAGAGTTAAGTTTCTTCAAATTCCCAGTGAATCAGTGGGAGAATTAAGCATGTGCTTGAATCCTTTTTTCTAAAATCAGTAAGAGAAAAAATGTTTTAACTTTGACTGAATACAGCCCTCAGTTTGTACTGCTTCATGGGTGCAACATTTGCTTCATGCCAAAGTTGTGAACATTAAATGTGGCACAAGACAAATATTATACTTATGAATCAGGTTGCTATTTCCTCAGTTTAAAGCCACATTTTACAGAACCTAGTTTGAAACAAAATAATTCAGACTCATTTATTTAAATTATAAGAAATGTTAATTCTGATTTGTATCCAAAACTGAAAAGTGAACTTATAACAAAACCCCAAGTTATTTAACTGTATGATGGCCAAAAATGACCCTGATCCCACTGTGCCTGGGCAATGAACAATCATCCTGAACAATGGCCCTGAACCTGCTACACTCAGGTTATATACAGTGACTGTGATCCCACTGTGACCAGAGAATGAACAATGGCCCTGAACAATGGTCCCAGTCTTACTGCTTCTGTTGAGATTGCACCCATAATGCCCTCTTCAAAAATCAGTGATCACACTGATCGGCTAATCAGTGGAGAAGACATACAGCTGACCTGCCCAGTAGTTGATCTCTATACTTTCCACTGGTGAAAGAAGGAGGAAGGGACCTGTTTTAACTACCCAAAAGCGAAAGATTATGCCACAGATTGTGTTATCCATGTGGACAAAGGGTCGATGAGATAGTAGCTATAATGAGTAGAGGGATTAGAACAGACAAGCAGGGGGACCCTCAAAGATTTGTGGGGATCATCTCATTTCCACTCCCCCACTATTTCCTAATTCTGTTCCCTGGCAGTCCCCATAGCTTCTCCCATTTCCCTGCTTCCTTTTCTCCTTCCCACCCAGCCAATCTAGATTTATCTGCCCGGTCTTCAGCATGCCTCCCCTTTGCAGCCTCTCCTTGGGAAGACTCTGTCCAACTTGTGCTGTGCTGGCTGAGCTAGGCTCAGCTGCATGGTGGGGAATATGCAAGGACTTATGGGGGGAACCTCACTTCCCCCTCTATCTCCTCCCCAAACTATTTCCTCTTTCCCTTCTTATAGCAGCCCCATATCCTCACCTTTACCTGTTTATTTCTCTCCTTTCCATCCCCACTCACCCACCTACCTTTCATTTGCACCAATCTTCAGCTATATTTATTATTTATTTAGTTCATTTATATTCGCTTTTCTCCAGAAAGGGGACCCAAAGCAGCTTACATCATTCTCCTCTCTTCCATTTTATCCTTGCAACAATCCTGTGAAATAGATTAGGTGGAGAGTGTGCAACTGGACAAGTCTCCCAGTGAGCTTTCACATTAGAGTAGAGCTTTGAATCTAAATCTCCTAGATTCTGCTCTAACCATTATATTGCTCTGGCTTTCGTGGGTGGCTTCTGTTGAATGGTAGCAAGCAGCTAGTCCTGGGTGAATTATCCTAGTCATGTAGTATCAAGCCACTCTGTGGCTGCAGCTAAGCCTGACTCAGATAAAGCCAAAGCAGCCCTGGAAAGGGTCTTACCCCATTTCCTACCTTTTCCTTACAGAAACCAAGACTTCAACACTGGCAATATTGTTGTGGCTGCCTAGCAATGGCCACTGAGAGCAGTTTGTCTTTTAAAGCTATGGACTCTCCCTTTACCATTTTGGGGGAGGTTAGCCTTTCAATTTTATGTTAGATTTCAGATTTTTCTGCAAGCTTGGGGCTTTTTTCAGATTTGAGAAAGATCTGCCTTGTCTGTCCATGGCCCCAGTTTCTGGATTTAAGTATCCACAGATGGAGCTATGTTGAGATTTAGATATATTTATTGAGTGGGAAAGCTGATATGAGCCAACTCACTGTTCCATATAAGCAATAGAGAGAAAATCTGAATGCAGTGTTTGCATATGGTCTGCCTTATTCATCTATGAATATAGGTGCTGAATGCTGTTTCTCTATGCATTTGGCTCTGGATTGGGGAGATTATCTAAAGTGATAATCTAAAATTATACACTTTTGCAAAAAATGTTATATCTTTGCCTAATGGGGAAAAATGTAAATTGCTTAGGAAAAATAATGAGATACATTGGACAATTTGGACTGCATTGATTTTTTCAAACTCTTTTCAGGTGGATGAGGAATAACAAATGAATTGCTTCTTTTAATAATTTTGAAGGACATTAATATTTTCTGTGTGCAGGAAGCTGAGACATAATCAATCATTTATGAACTGGTTGAAAAGTAAGGGTGGATGGAGAGAAGAATGGATAGATTGGTATTGGTCAGGGTAAAGTCTGCTAACCTAAGCAGCCTTGTGGTACAGCTCCCATTCAGTTCAAACATTTTTATTCTGGTTGCAAATCCCTTTGGATTCCTCATTTTGTAAGCCTTTTGGACTCCTGTTTGGGAGAAAACTAGGATTAAAGAGTTTTAAATACATATATTTAAAAATAAAATATCCAGAAAACCTTCCTAGTAGATCATGTCCTTTGGGGAAAATTCAGTCAATGTATACTGCACCCAAAACTTCTCTTTAGAGAACTGTCATTGCTGTTCACCACCATTTGAAGAAAAAGAAGAAGAAGAAATTGGATTTATACCCCACCCTTCACTACCCAAAGGAGTTTCAGAGCGGTTTACAATCTCCTTTCCCTTCCCCTCCCCACAACAGACACCTTGTGAGATAGGTGGGGCTGAGAGAGCTTTTTGAGAGAACAGCTCTGAGAGCACTTGTGACTGACCCAAGGTCACACCAGCAGCTGCATGTGGAAAAGTGGGGAATCAAACCTGCTTCTCCCAGATTAGGGTCCACACTCCTAACCACTACATCAAACTGGCTCTCATTTGAGAATGGAAAGGGTGATATACTCCAATTCTGTGAAATTTTGCCACTTCTCTTCATGAATAATTATGTTGTTGTTGTTCAGTCACACAGTTGAGTATGACTCTTTGTGACCCCATGGACCACATCACACCAGGCCCTCCTGTCTTCCATCGTGCTCCGAAGTTTGCTTAATTTCATGTTCGTTGCCTTGATAACACTGTCAAACCATCTCATCCTTTGCCGTCCCCTTCTTCTTTGACCTTCAATCTTTCCCAGCATCAGGGTCTTCTCCAGTGAGTGCTCCCTTTTCATTTGGTGGCCAAAGTATTTGAGCTTCAGCTTCAGGATCTGGCCTTCCAGAGAATAGTCAGGGTTGGCTTCTTTTAGGATTGACTTATTTGATCTTCTTGCAATCCAGGGGAGTCTCAAGAGTCTTCTCCAGCACCATAATTCAAAAGAATCTATTCTTTGGCGCTCGGCCTTCCTTATAGTCCAACTCTCGTAGCCATACATTACTACTGGGAATACCATTGCTTTGACCATACAGACTTTTGTTGGCAGGGTGATGTCTCTACTTTTTATTATGCTGTCTAGGTTTGCCATCACTTTCCTCCCAAGGAGCAGGCATCTTTTAATTTCATGGCTGCAGTCACCATCTGCAGTGATCTTGGATCCCAGGAATGTCAAGTCTGTCACTGCTTCCATGACTTGATGTACTCTGCATATAAATTAAATAAGCAACGGGACAATATACATCCTTGTCTTACTCCTTTTCCTATGCTAAACCAATCAGTTGTTCCATCTCCTGTTCTAACTGTCGCTTCTTGACCCTTATACAGGTTTCTCAAGAGACATGTGAGGTGGTCTGGTACTCCCATCTCTTTAAGGACTTGCCATAGTTTGTTGTGATCCACACAATCAAAGGCTTTAGCGTAGTCAATGAAGCAAAAGTAGATCTTTTTCTGGTACTCTCTTGCTTTTTCCATAATCCAGCGAATGTTGGCAATTTGATCTCTAGTTCCTCTACCTCTTCAAAACCCAGCTTGTACTTTTGGCAGTTCTCTATCCATGTACTGCTGAAGCCTAGCTTGAAGGATCTTTAGCATGATTTTGCTAGCATGTGAAATGAGTGCAATTGTGCGATAATTTGAACATTCTTTGGCATTGCCCTTCTTTGGGATTGGAATGTATACTGACCTTTTCCAATCCTGTGGCCACTGTTGTTTTTCCAAATTTGCTGGCAAATTGAGTGCAGCACTTTAACAGCATCATTTTTAAAGATTTTGAATAACTCAGCTGGGATACCATCACCTCCACTAGCTTTGTTGTTAGTAATGCGTTCCATTTGACTTCAGATTCCAGGATGTCTGGCTCGAGGTCAGTGATTACACCGTCATAGTTGTCAAAGACATTGAGGTCCTTCTTGTACAGTTCTTCTGTGTATTCCTGCCATCTTTTCCTAATCTCTTCTGCTTCTGTTAGGTCCCTACTGTTTTTGTCCTTTATCATGGCCAGCTTTGCAAGGAATGATTCTTTGATTTCTCCAATTTTCTTGAAGAGATCTGTAGTCCTTCCCATTGTATTGTTTTCCTCTATTACTTGGCATTGTTTACTCAGGAAAGCCTCCTTATCTCTCCTTGCTGTTCTCTGGAAATCTGCATTCAGTTGGGTAAATCTTTCCTTTTCACCTTTGCCTTTTTGCTTTCCTTCTTTCCTCTGCTATTTGTACAGCCTCATCAGACAGCCACTTTACTTTCTTGCATTTCTTTTTCTTTGGGATGGTGGTGATTGCAGCCTCCTGTACAATGTCATGAACCTCTGTCCATAGTTCTTCAGGCACTCTGTCTATCAAATCTAGTCCCTTAAACCTATTCTTCACCTCTGTTGTATATTCATCAGGGATCTGATCTAGGTCAAATCTGAATGGCCTAGTGGTTTTCCCAACTTTCTTCAATTTAAGTCTGAATTTTGCAATGAGTAGCTCATGATCTGAGCCACAGTCAGCTCCAGGTCTTGTTTTTACTGACTGGATAGAGCTTCTCCATCTTTGACTGCAAATTATATAATCAATCTGATTTTGGTGTTGCCATCTGGTGATGTCCATGTGTAGAGTGGCCTCTTAGGTTGTTAGAAGAGGGTGTTCGCTATGACCAGCGTGTTCTCTTGACAAAACTATGTTAGCCCTGCTTCATTTTGTTCTCCAAGGCCAAACTTGTCTGTTATTCCGGTTACCTTTGACTCCCTACTTTAGCATTCCAGTCCCCTATGATGAGGAGAACATCTTCTTTTGGTGTTAGTTCTAGGAGGTGTTGTAGGTCTTCGTAGAACCAGTCCACTTCAGCCTCTTCTGCATCAGTGGTTGGGGCATAGACTTGAATTACTGTGATGTTAAATGGTTTGCCTTGGTTTCAGACCGAGATAATTCTGTCATTTTTGAGATCGTATCCCATTACTACCTTTCGTACTCTCTTGTTGACTATAAAGGCCACATCATTTTTTCTACGGGATTCTTGGCCACAGTAGTAGATATAATGGTCTTCTAAGTTCAATTCACCCATTCCTGTCTACTTTAGTTCACTGATTCCCAAGATGTCGATGTTCAGTCTTGCCATCTAATTTTTGACCACGTCAAGCTTACCTTTATTCATAGAGCTTACATTCCAGGTTCCTGTGCAGTATTGTTCTTCTCAGCATCGGACTTTCCTTTCACCATCAGACACATCCACAACTGAGCATCCTTTCAGCTTTGGCCCAGCCACTTCACTCTTTCTGGGGTTACTTGTACTTGCTCTCTGTTCTTCCCTAGTAGCATATTGGACATCTTCCAACCTGAGGGGCTCATCTTCTGGTGTCATATTTTTTAGCCTTTTGTTACTGTCCGTGGGGTTTTCTTGGCAAAGATACTGGAGTGGGTTGCCATTTCCTTCACCAGTGGATCACACTTGGTCTGTGTTCTTTGCTGTGGCCTGTCTGTCCTGGGTGGCCCTCCACAGCATAGTCCACAGCCTCATCGAACCGTGCAAGCCCCCTCACCACATCAAGGCAGTGATAATTATACTCAGCTATAATAAATCAGTACAGCACAGCATAACTTTTGGAAACTGTCTGGATAGTTGAACAATACACAATATTGACAGTTGATCAATCTATCAAGGTATTGCTCCCAAGCACTTTTGACTTGTTAGACATGTTACTAAATGATTTTCTAAATCCACAATAGTGGCCAATGTTTTGTTCAAAGTATGGCCACATGACTTATCAGAATGAACATACAAAACATATGTCTATATAGTGTATGATTATGTACATAATTTACATAATATCTGATAAATTTTGATGACAGAACTTCAGATAATAGATGCTAAGAAAACAGCTATTCTACACGGCCAATAATCAGTGGCTCCAGACATTATAAGCAGCCTGAATAGCCTGGACTAGCTTGAGCTTGTTAGCCTGGAAGATAAGCAGGGCTAGCCATGGATAGTAGTTGGATATGAAACCACAAAGGAAGACCAGGGTTGCAGAGGAAGGCAAACTACCTTAGTTTATCTCTCGCCTTGAAAACACCACGAGGGGTTGCCATGAGGCAATTGTGACTTAACGGCATTTTATTACTAATTATACACTACAACAGTGATGGGATGTAGATAGTACTCTAGTGTTGGACCATTTGCCAGTTTCTGGTGGACTGGGTTGTGTGTGTGTGTAAAGTACTGTTGTGTGTGTGTAAAGTACTGTTGAGTAGCAGCTGACTTATGGTGACCCTAGCAAGGGGCTTTCAAGGCAAGGGAGAAGCAGAGGTTGTTTGCCATTGCCTTTCTCTGCAGAGTCATTCTTGGTGGTGTCCTATCCAAGTACCAACCCTGTTTAACTTCTGAGATCTGATGAGATCAGGCTATATCAGGCCGCCTTCCCTTTGGTTGCTCGGCTACTTGAAAAGTATGCTGAAGGAGGTGGCCAGGTCTACCAATATAGTGGAAAGGGGTGGGTAGAGCTGTTCTTTGGATATAGTGGAAAGGTGGCTGACATTTGACTTGATTCTCTTTTCTCTTATAATGTTTAAATTATTCTTAAAATATAGTGTAAATATAATTTAAAAGAATTTATTCTGAGATTTTTACAAGGTTATGGAAGTAATCTTCTAAAAAAACTAAGTTACGCAATAGTCAAATGTAGGCTTGCTCACAACTTTAATGCTACTAGCTTTTTCACTCACGAGGTAGAATTTCTGCTCACAACACTATGGAGCTTAGAGGTAACATTGATCTTAAGAGCTTGTGCTCTCAGGCAACAGTCCATACTCAGTAGAATCTAGCTACATATATTCAGGATCATCTAACACCACATTAGCTGTGCATTAGCTAGTAAATGATCATCATTAGGCACATCACTAGATCCTGAGGAAGGCCATGAAAATTTTAAGTTAGCTGACCTCTGCTCTCCAGCATAGGAACAGAATGCTGGGATAAGGGAAAGAGGCAACACTGTTAGCTGCCTCTTGCGATTCCAGAAGAATACCTTGGTGGAAGGCTCCTAGATTTGCTTGAACTGTGAAAAGTACTGAGACTGATGAGTGATTTCAGCTCTCACATACTTTATTAGATGAAGAACAAGACAATCTAAGCTGGCTCGCAGGCCGGCTTTTGTTCCCAAGTGAACCCACACCCCAAACACACACACACACACCCGGTGATTCGCTATTTACATTGATTGAGTTATCTCCTGCTCCTCAATTGGAGGGGAGCTAGGATCCTCTAGTCCATTGTCTTTCGGGGAGAAGCTCAGGCCCTTTGCCTGGCCACATGGTGGACTGGTTAGAACCAGTCCAAGCACATGGCAGCCCTGAGCCCATGTTCTCAAGTGGATATATTACACCCCTCTCCCCTTGGTCCGATAAACACCCGCACACATAGTCCTTCAAGTAGCTGGGGGTCGCTGCTCTCGCGTGGAATGGTGGAGTTCTGGCATGGGGGAACTGGTGACCTCCCGAGCTGGCTTGGGGTCTGGTGGCCGTTCTGGTGTCTGCGGGACTGGGCTCACCGTCTCCCCCGGTGCGTCATTTGTGGTCGATGGTTGTCCGGGGTCGAATTCCCCAGGGATTTCCTCTGGTGCATCTGTCACCACGTCTGGTTGAGCTGGCCTGCTCCACTCCTCCCCCTCATCCGGCTCTAGGGGTAGCACCTGGTGGCGTAGCTGATCGATCGGGGGCCTCGGACCCATACTACTCTGGCTGGGATCCAAGGTGGCCCTTTCGCGTAGTTCCGCGCATACACCGGGTCCTCTGGAAAAAAAACCCATGCAGCCGCAGGGGTTTCAGTGGAGGGTTCCTGCTCTGGCGCTTGGTCAGGGTGTAACCGGTCTAGCCTGGTGGTGAGACGTCGTCCCATCAGTAGTTCCACAGGGCTTCGCCCGGTAGTTGCATGGGGCGTAGTCCTCTGGCCGAACAAGAAGGATGCCAGCCTAAAGTCCCAGTCAGTACCTTCGGTCCGGCGGAGTGCCTCCTTTGCCGTTCTCACCATGCACTCGGCTTGGCCATTGGTGGCGGGATGGAATAGGGCCGACCTGACGTGGCAAATTCCATGCTGGTGGGTGAACTCCTGGAACTCCCCGGACGTGAAAGCCGTTCCATTGTTGGTGACCAGGGTGTCGGGGAGTCCGTGCGAGCTGAAAATCTGCCACATTGCTCTGATGGCCGCTCGGGAGGAGGTGGACGGCACCGGCTCAACCTTAAGCCATTTACTGTAGGCATCTACAAGTATAAAAAACAGCTGCCCCTGGAACGGGCCCGCAAAGTTGAGGTGCAGGCGCGACCAGGGGTGGTGAGAGGATTCCCAGGCCCTTTCTGGGGCCATCGGAGGTGCGGGTCGGGAGGCCTGGCAGGGTTGACACCTTTTTACTAAGTCCTCAATGTCCCAGTCTAGCCCCGGCCACCAGTCATACCCCCGTGCCAAGGCCTTCATTCTGACCACCCCGGGGTGATGCTCATGTAGGTCTTTCAGCACTCGTGGCTGTAGTGGTTTTGGAATGACCACTCTACCTCCCCACATTAGGCACCCCTTATAGGTCGACAGCTCATCACGCCTTGTGACGAAGGGTGCAAATTCTGGGTCTTGTTTAGCTGACGGCCACCCCCTCCCCACCTAGTCCAAGACCTGACAGAGAACCTTGTCGCAGCCCATGAGACGGGCCACCTCCTTGACGTGGACTGGGCAACCGGGCAGCGATTCCAGGAGGGCCACTTTGTGGGCGGGGGCTGGGTCAGGGTCCATGCCGGGCAGCGGCAGGCGGCTGAGAGCATCCGCATGACCCATGGCTTTCCCCGGGCGATGGTTGAGGACATATGAGTACTCCGCCAGGAATATGGACCAGCGGAGAACCCTGGGCGAGACCATCTGTGGCGTTTGCCGATCGGGCACGAGGAGGCCCAGGAGAGGCTTGTGGTCTGTTAGGATCTCGAACGGGCGGCCATAGAGATAGTGGTGGAATTTTTTAACCCCCGCCACTATCGCTAGCGCCTCTTTGTCAATCCTCAGAAGACAGGGTCCGAGAGTAATAGGTGACCGGGACTTCCTGGCCATCCGGCAGCCTATGGCCCAACACCGCCCCCACCCCATAGGGCGAAGCATCGCAAACGAGAACAACCGGTAAAGCCTCGCAGAAGTGATGCAGTACAGTGTTGGAGACCAGCAAGTCTTTCACCGCCTGGAACGCCGCCGCATGCTCCGGCTTCCAGGCCCACAGTGCCTCTTTGTCTAGCAGGCGGTGGAGGGGTTCCGCCACTGTGGCTTTCAGGGGCAGAAAAGCGTGGTAAAAATTTAAGAGGCCTAGGAAAGCCTGTAGTTCTGTTTTGGACGTGGGAACCAGGGCTTGTGCGATGGCCTTTATTTTGTCATCCGTGGGATGGATGCCTTGTGCATCGACTGCAAACCCAAGAAACTCGATGTGAGGCACCCCCAGGAGGCACTTCTCTTTCTTCACTTTGAGGCTGGCGTCGTTGAACCTCTGCAGGACCTGACGCAGCCGGTTGGCGAAGGTGGCGGAGTCTGGTGCCGCGATGATTACATCATCGAGAAAGGGCTGGACCCCTGGAATTCCTTTAAGAAGGGAATCCATGAAAAACTGGAAAATCCCTGGTGCCACCGAAACCCCGAACTGTAACCTATTCACCCGGAAGGCCCCCTTGTGGGTGGTGATGGTCTGTGCTTCCGCAGTGGCCGCATCCACTGGCAGCTGTTGATAAGCCTGCGCCAAGTCTAGTTTACCGAAAACCTTGGCCCCCATAAGGGAGGCCAGGACGTGGCTCACTACAGGGACCGGATAGGTGTGGTCCTGCAGGGCCTTATTTATGGTGCATTTGTAGTCTGCACAAATGCGTATGGTCCCGTTAGGTTTAATCAGCGTCACAATGGGGATCTCCCAGCGCGCTGATGCGACTGGTTCCAGCACTCCTTGGGCGACCAGGCGGTCGAGCTCGGACTCTATTTTTCCCCGCATTGCTATGGGAGGGGGCCGTGCCTTGATGCGGATGGGCCGAACGTTGGGGTCCAGATCGAGCGATATCGGGGTCCCATTGTACCTCCCCAGGGTCCCATCAAACACCTTGGGGAAATTGCGGCAGACTGCCTCCCAGTCCGCGGTCCCGAGGCAGTTTACTCCCGCTATTTGGAGTCCCAAAGGCTTAAACCATGACAACCCTAAGAGACTCGAGAGGCACCCTTCCATGACCAGCAGGTCCAGCAAGCCCGAGAACCCTTTAAATTGGACCTGAAACTTGCCCCAGCCGCAGACCGCCACCAGGTTTTTATTAAAGTCTGTTAGTTTCAACCCCTGTGGCTTGTGCAGACGGGGTTCCCCCTTGGGGCATAGCGTTTTGAGGGTTTCCATGGAAATTATTGAGAAGGAGGACCCCGAGTCTATTTCCATTTGGCAGGGGGACCCCTCTATTTGGACAGTCACATGCACCTTGTCCGGGCCGTCTGGGGGCAAGTTACATACCATCTGCTGGTGCTGGGTCGTCATGGTGTGCAGGCTTGCGGTGTCCAGCTGGGCAGTGGACCCCAGGCGCTTGCCCTTGGAGCAACAGACCCGGGCGAGGTGTCCGGCCTTGTTGCAGGTCCTGCAGACGGCGTCCCGAAAATGGCAGGTCCAGCGCTCGTGAGCATCGCCACAGCTGGCACAGGCAGAGGCGTTGGGCTGAGTTGATGCCGCGGGGATCCCTTGATGCGTGGGGTGCGTTGTTGCGATCGGCGGTGTACCTGTAGGACCTCCTCATCTTTCGAGTCGTCGGATGGGCCAGAGTCCTGGAGGTGATGGACCGGCTTCGGCCGGCGGTCCGAGTGGAACTTCTCATAGGCGGCTGCTTCCTTGAAGGTGGCCTCCAGAGTGAGGTCGTCCTGGCTGATGAGCCTACGGTGCAGCTTTGGCTCCTTCAGCCCCACCAGGAACTGATTCAGAAGGGCATCCGTGAGGTTGGGGAAGGCACATCTTGTTGCTGCGTGGCGTAGGCTGGCCAGGAATTCCGGAGACGTCTCGTCGGGGCCCTGAGTTCTTGCGAAGAATTCCATTCATTCCGCAAACTTGGTGGGCTTCGGGGCTAAGTGGTCAGTAAACGCCTTGACCAGCATTTCATAGGTGGCGGCTGCATCTTTCGGCTGTAGAGGGGCCACCAGGTCCTTTAGGAGGAGATGTGCCTTGATGCCGCAGTAATGTAGCAGATACACCTTCTTCGTCCCCGCATCCGTGATGCCGTGCATTTCAAAGTGGCACTCCAGCATCTCGATCCAGGTCTCCCAGTGTGCGGGACAAGAGATGTCGAAGGCAGGGAAGCTCTCGTTGCTGGCGGCCATTGCGTTTACCCGTGGAGGTCGCGGTTCAGGCGTAGTGTTAGCGGCGTTGGAAGCGAGGCTGCTCTCGGGGTCAGCGGTGCTTGGGAGCGGTGCGGTGAGTGGCTGGCTCGGTGTGAAGCTCGGGAACGTTGGCGGCTTTGGGTTGTGGTGAGCAGTGCGTTGCTGCTCTCAGGATCAGCGGTGCAAGGCTCGGGAGCAGTGCGATGAGCGGCTGGGCTCGATGCAATGTTCTTCTTCGCGGTTGTTGTTCAGGGAGGGAGTTGGCATCCCACCTTGGTCGTCAGTGAAAAGTACTGAGACTGACGAGTGATTTCAGCTCTCATATACTTTATTAGATGAAGAACAAGACAACCTAAGCCGGCTCGCAGGCTGGCTTTTGTTCCCAAGTGAACCCACACCCCAAACACACACACACACACACACACAGACACACACACACCCGGTGATTCGCTGTTTACATTGATTGAGTTATCTCCTGCTCCTCAATTGGAGGGGAGCTAGGATCCTCTAGTCCATTGTCTTTTGGGGTGAAGCTCAGGCCCTTTGCCTGGCCACATGGTGGACCGGTTAGAACCAGTCCAAGCACATGGCTGCCCTGAGCCCATGTTCTCAAGTGGATACATTACACCTGGCTCTGTGTATCCTCTTACTGTGATCAAAGTGGCTGCGAGAACTTGTGGTCTTTTCAGTGTTTTAAACTCCACTTTTCTCCCTGTACTGCATTTGGGAGAGCAGAATGGCTTTGTGTGCTGGCTGTTTAAAACATACTTCAAAAGAACTTGAATCAGTACATGCCTGCACTATATACAAATTAAAATAATTGATTTTTGGCAGCCTTTTGGAGAGATATATAAATTAAAAGGATCATGTTTCCAATCCATTGCTTGGGACTGCATGTTGATTTCAGAGTGCTGCTCCCTCACAAAGCTGGAAGTTAGCCACCAAAAGGAAGGGAGCTGCTTGCTTTCATTTAATCTGACCTCCTGTCATGGCAGCTCCGCCTTGAACTATTACAGTTCAGACCTGTTGGGCCTTGGCATGGATCCAGCGTTGCACCCTTTCCTCTTCCATTCACTCTGAGAACCCTGTACAGAGCCAGTGAAACTGTACTGCAGTTGGAGGTGTGTGTGTGTGTGGGGGGAATTCCTGTGTGGGTTGTATTTCTTTCCTCTTATTTTTGTCCCCATTGGTGGAAGGAAGCATGACACCCAAGAAAGCAGAGCAGCTTCTGGCCTGCACCCATTCTGTGACGGATGGCACTGGGTCCCAGACTATCTTTGCTGACCTAAAAATAGCGCTCAATTAACATAGCATTTCAAGAATTGGAAAATTTCCCAGAAGTCCATTCTCTTTCACCCTCCCCCCCTTTCTGTTTCATTACATTTTGCAGTAATAATACACAAGCCTGTAGAAAACATGACGGGTAATGAAAAATGTAATTAATATAAGCAGTGTAAAGCATGTTTTTTCCCTCTGTTGTCCTTGCAGAAAATTGCTGCTTTAAACCGAGCAGGATGTGAAAAATGCATAAAGCAAACACTGATATGCTCTGGTTTGTAAATATCTTATGCAAAAGCGTGAAGGCAACTGCTGTTTATTTTTTGACTCTGTGTCACAAACTCTCTTCAGAAAGTTTTTCTGTTTCTTTATCTCTCTTTTTTGGTGATTCCCTCCCTCAATCTAAAAGATTATGGTAATTATTATATTCCTTTTGTGCTCTTTTTTCAATTGGAGCTTCAAGATGGGGAATGGCATGTCTGCTCACTGTTTTCTCCTAACATGTTTGCCAGAAAAGATGAACATTCACATACCCTCTTTGGAAGAATTCATATTACTTTTTTTTTAATTGCAGTTTTAGTGTATAAAGTGGTTTATATCCCTTGGCCAGGAACCAAAATACTATAAAACTAGTTCTGTGAGTACAAGAATGAATGAGTTGTTTTTCATGAAACACCAAGCCTCTTGCATGAAACTCTGCCTGAATCCCAGGCCTGGTACCATTCACCACCAAAACAACTCTGTGAACTCTTTATTCCATAAGGTAGCCCACAGCCATTTGGAAATATACTTGGGAAGAAATGGCTACCAGGTTGGTTGTGGTGATTCTTTTGTGCAACTCATTTTTTTGCTAGCAGTGGTGTGATTGGTGTAAAGGTTATCCCAGCAAAAATATACAGTGCACCACGTGACCTCTCCCAGACACTGAAGAAAATCATTCACATTTATATAGCATTTTCAGTATTCAGAGAGGACATATATTATCATAGTAATTGTGACAACAGCCTTGTAAGGTTGGCCAATATGATCCCTATACAGACAGAAGATTGTGGCTGAAAGTGTGGGACTTGCCTGAGAACTTCTAATAAGACTGTGGTGGAAACGAAACTTGTTCTGGAGACTTTCCAGGTCACAGCACAGCCCCTTTTAGAGCAAACTTTCATGGTGGGGGTGGGGATAGCCAGACATGCCTGAAAACAATAGCTCATTTTGCACATTGCTTTCATCATCATGGAGAAAGCAAAGCAGATGCACAGTCTTGCCATACATTTGCATTGACTGTGTCACTCTCATCTGAGAGCCAAGAGCCAGCGCTTGGATCCTGTGCGGAGACCCATGTGCAAGGGGGATGATGTTCACTAATTTGCCCTTTCCATCTTTGTCTGCTGAAATGCTGCTTCTGTGGGATAAGGGATCCCTAGAAATGACTTGGGGGAAACTGGAAGTCTCCTGCAGGAGGTGTGGGGTTCACTGAAAATTGCTCTCCACCTTGTGCTTGTGAGGAGCTATGTGGGATCCAAGCCACTGAGGCGTGCTGGTCAGATTGTCAGACTAGGATCTGAGAGACTTGTGATCAAATCCACACTCAACCTTAAGGCTCATTTGAGACAGGCATTTTCTCTTAGCCAAACCTACCTTACAGGATTGTTGCAAGGATCGAATGCAGAGGAGGAGATCATGCATTCTTCCCCCAGCTCCTTAGGGGGAGGGTGGGGGGGGGATGCAACATATAAATAGCTGACTCCACTTAAGTCTTTTTAAATCAATCTATACTTGCAAGCAACAATACACATTTATTATAATTGTTTAAAAGACAGCTATGCTTATAACAATCCTCGTGCTCAGAGCTGGAGCTTTTGCTCAGGGAACTTGGCCTTCCACATCATTGGACTGGTTTCTATGATTCTGGGGTGAAACCAGCATTTTCTCCTCTTCTTCTCAAGATTTATAGCACAAAGTCAGACTATTGGTCCTTATGGTTGCCATTTGACAGATGGGGTGTGTGTAGGGTTGGGAAATACCTGGAAATTTTATGGAGGGCAGGGTTTGAGGAAGGGAAGGACCTCGATGGGGTATAATGCCATAGAATCCACCTTCCAAAGTGGCCACTTTCTCCAGGTGAACTGATCTCTGTCCCCTGGAGCTCAGCTGTAATCCCAGGAGATCTCCAGACACCACCTGGAGGCTGGCAACCCTAGGTGTGTGCCCAGTGCTTTCATATATGAGTGAAGACAAGTAACATGTATGGCCCTTATTACCAAATGCCCAAACCCATGGCTTTGCAAGCCACAGCTTCCAGATAACCTTAGTGCAGAGGCCCAACTTTAAAGAGCCCATGGGTATTTTGTAATTTGAGAAAGAATACTGAGCACCTGAACAAAATGGCTTCTAATGCGGGCAGGATCAGCTCTTTGTTTTCCATTTCCAAAGAAAGGAGCAGATTTGCTCCCTACATGGCCACAGGGAGAGGATGCAAAGCTCAGAGACATAAAGTCTGTGTCTGTGGCCAAGTGCATGGCTGCGGTATGAGCTCAATGTTTTGTTAGTCAGTTCACTGCTAGGATATGACTCAGTGCTCCCTGATTTTTATTCTATTTCATTCAAGATCTTTTGGATTCCCATCCCCCCAAAAAAGAAACCCTCAAGGAGCAAGCGGGTGCTAGGGAGCAGACTGAAAAGCGCCATGGCACCCACAGATGCCACACAAGAGATCACTGCTCTGGTGAAATGACCAAAGTTTTGAATAAGAGCAGAGCTTTCCATATTGCTCCTTTCCTTTTGTTTCATTTTCATAAGGTGGGATGATAATGTAGTCAGAATGTATCCACTGCTGCTGGGGTTCTGATTGTGAGATCTGTTAAAGTTTTACTGCCAAGTTTCCAAATGGGGAATCAGTGAAAAATAAAGCCAAAGTTATATGGTAAAGGCCAGGACCCTTCAGGCTATTTCTCTTGAGCTATGCCTAGTCCTTGTGGTATAGAGAGATGGGTCCGAAGGTCAAGGTCTTCTCCCCACCGTAACAATGTGGCATTTGCAAATGCATTTTCAATGGCCATCTGAGAAATTGCTCATGGTTTATTATTTTCTCATTCCCTGCCCTCCCCCCTCCTTTCCCTGCTGCTGACATGCAGCATTAGTTATTGTTTATTTTCTGCCTTGTTCTTGGTTCCAAAGGTTTCCCTTCTGGCCCCAGTTGTACGTGAACTTTCTGATACCACATGGCCCCCCCCTTTATGTTTCATGCCTGCTGATCTAGTGGGTTCCCTTGTGAAGGCAGGTTTCCCCAGATGAAAAACCGTGCCTCTCCTGTGGCATTCTGCACAGCCATTTGGAGTCCCAGATGTAGGAAATGAAATAATCCACGCTCATACAGTCATGAAAGTGCCCATCTGGCACACAGGAACATCACGCAGTGGAAGCACACAAGCGTGAGCTCACTTTTGTTATGGCATTTCATAAACAGAGATGCAGTGAGCAAGCAAGGAAGGTCTTTTGGACAATAACAATCATCTTCATCACATGTTGTGTTTAAAAATGGGAGAATTGGAAGGGAGGGCAGGAGAGAGAGAAAGCAGCAAAAGAAAAAAAATATTACTAATAACTTTGACTCTGAGGGGGTCTAAGGAGAAATTTTCTCTTACAAGTGTTTGGCTTAAAAAAAAGTATACAGCCTGGAGTTAGGCTGAAGATATATATTCTGTTATGCGTCTCTGTGTCTCTTGATAATGAAAGCCTTTCCATTTCAATCTTAGAAGAAACCATTTTTGAAAAGTCACATTCCAAATGTTTAATTTCTACAAAGAAACAAAGAGAACACAACCTGGGAGTTGGAATGAAATTGCCTAGAAGTGTAGCAATTTCAGGAGGGAAGAATAAATTGTGATTACTTTGTGGAAAGGAAAGGGTGTTTTGTACATACTTAAAGGCACACTTACTTCATCAAATGCTCTTGGTCCAAAATCTGTCTCTGTTTCTGGGCCAAGTCCTTGCAAGTCTCCTCTCCAGGAACCCCTGATTACGGCTGCTAGCTTTGGATTGGGAAATACCTGGAGATGGTTTTTTTTTTTGGGGGGGGGTGGAGCCTGCAGAAGGTGGGGTTTGGGAAGGGGAAGGACCAGAGCAGGATATAGTGTCATAGAGTCCACCCTCCAAAACAGTCATTTTCCACAGGGGAACTGATCTTGGTTACCTGGAGATCAACAGTAATACCAGGAAATCTCCAGGTGCCACCTGTAGGCTGGCAACCCTAATCCTGATCGCTGTCCCTTCAACAAAATCTGTAATGAAATCGTTTTGGGGGGAAATGTGTAGGCTGAAGTAGAACTAGTGAAAAATAAAGCAGGCGATAATGAAATGCAATCTGTCTGTGTCTCTTGTACATGAACAAACACAGCACACATACAAACATCCCAAGCATACATGTGTCCTCAATGAAATCAGAGAATCTCAATGGTGCTGCTATAGCACTGAAGTGCTATATTGGTTTAGCGCCAGAGTGCTCAACTTAGAATGTTCCCAACAAAAAAGTCCGAGGAAGATTGCACAGTGAAAAAAGGTGGGAAAAGTGGCACTGTTTGAAATGACCATAGTGCTACAGAGATGGCTCATTAATGGAAGGAAATTTGCTGTATGTAACCCTTGTCCCTGTATTTGCTTTACTTGAAATTGGGCCAACAACAAGTAACATCCGGTTTAGAATGGTAATGTGAAGAGGGCCAATGTGATCCTCACTGGGTGGATAGTCAGGAAACAATTTGAAACAGAGCCCCAGTAAGTAAAATGAGATTATGGGTACTATTTTAGCTTTCAGAAGCAATTATAAATGTTTCCCTGAATGCTGTACTGGATAATATTGCATGTCTCATTGGACTGCCTTAGCCTTTAATAAGATTCAATTTAGCCTTTCAATTGAATGCACCAAGGGAACCCTTCCAAATGGACAAGGTATTCAAGACGAAGGATGGCCTTTGGAGTGATGTCATCTGTTAAGCAACATACCATTGATCATTTGTAAAGATAAAGCAATGGATATCCTGGGGGAATTGGCACTTATCTTTGGATGTTGCTCCATCATGCATCCTCCCGGCTGCAACATCTAGAAATATGTAAGGCACGATGCAACAACATTGATCCATCTTATCCTACCCTTCTGCCAAGGACCGCAGAGTGATGTACGTGGTTCTCTCCTGCCCTATCCCCCATTGTGATCTTTTCTACATGTGAAATGGCAACAGATTTAATGGAGGGGCGTGTGTGTGTGTGTGTGTTTGTACATATTTACAACAGGATGATGCTGTGTCACCAAGTGACTGTTTCTATGTGTTACAGGAAATGGGAAGAATGGGTTATATCTGCCATTTTCAACAGAGATACCATGTAGCCCTGCTATCAGTTATCCCAATTTTATAACATTTTTTTAAAAAAAACAATGAAAATCCTCACTTCAGTTTGCATAAGCAATATTCATAATGCTTGGATGAACAGATTCTGGATAAGTTCCAGAGAGGTGTCTTTTAAACACTCAGCTGCAAGCCAGGAATACAATAGGTTGTTTGTGAGCAGAAAGAGGCCATTTGAACACACTACTCTTCATCGGAGAGGAGTTTTTTTGTGGTGCAAGAAATGACTGGTATGAAAAGGTAACATGAATACTTGGGCCAACTTATATAACTGTTTTTCAGCCATGAAATGAAGAGTTCTGCTACTACTTTTGAAATTATTATTGCCTTTATTTAATGATGCACAAACCTGGATGTCTCCTGTGGCTTTGCAAACTGCCGTAATATACAGTGCCAAAAAGTATGCAAACTTAAAAAAAGCAACACCAAAGGAGATGATTCAACCCCAATGCAGGCACCACACCTGTGAACTGAAGATCCTTCTCTAGAGGTCAATAAAACTTTGTTTTCTCTTGAAGACAAGTCTCTTGCAACAGGTCATTATAAGGACTGAAAGGCCCTCTTATCTACTTATGTGTCACTGTACACTTGTTTCAAAAGAGTGATATGATTGGATGTGCTCCGCTCTACCACCCAATGCGATGCCGGCGCAATGGGATCCTCCCCAAATTGCCCTGATGCACTTATGCGCATGAGTGCATATGCGTACATAGCTGAATTACCGGGGAAAAGCCATTTACAGGCACGCCTCCGGGCCAGCAGTCTAAAAGCTCCCTCGCGCCTCCTCCTGGTAAGCTCCCACATCAGTCCACGCAGTGTGACCAGGAAAACCCGGAACAGTTTGTTCCAGAGCTTTTTTGCCATGACTCGCTCCCGCTTCAAACTGCCAGTCTGAACTCAGCCAAGGCTTTTCTGGAAAGGGAGGAAGGGGCCCAACTAGGATCACTCTAGTGTATTATTTGGAGGGATGTTACTGGACTATTCCTTATCTTAGAAAATCTTACACAACTCTACTTGCAGCTCACTTCTATGCATGCTTACTCAGAGGTAAGTAGAATTGTGTTCAATGGGGTTCACTCCTTGACACATATGCACAGCAATGGGTCCAGTGGTAGATTTCCACTAACAGATTTTTACTGAAACAGAAATAAAGTTAAGAGTCCAATGGCACCTTTAAGACCAACAGAGTTTTATTCATTGGACTCTATTGCCATTGGACTCTAACTTTGTTCTATTGCTTCAGACCAACATGGCTGCCCACCTTGATCTACATTTTTTACTGAGTCCTTTCATCCCCTGCAGATTTACCCATCATGCTGTTCCAGGAGGGAGTGCCCCTAACTCCCAGAGAAAGCATAAGAACATAAGCAATATTTGGATCAGGCTAATGACCCATCCAGTCCAACACTCTGTTTCACACAGTGGTCAAAACTCGGGTGCCATCAGGAGGTCCACCACTGGGGCCAGAATCCAGAAGCTCCCACACTGTTGCCCCCCCAAGCATCAAGAATACAGAGCATCACTGCCCCAGGCATAGTCCATATATGTCTTGTGGCTAATAGCCACTGATAGACCTCTGCTCCTTTTAAAGCCGTCTAAACCTGTAGCCACCACTTCCTGTGGCAGAGAATTCCATCTGTGTTAAATTACTCTTTGGGTGAAGAAGTACTTCCTTGTATCTGTTCTAAGCCTATTGCTTATTAATTTCATTGCTTGCCCACGAGTTCTTGTATTCTGAGATAGGGAGAAAAGTACATCTTTCTCTACTTTCTCTATCCCATGCATAATTTTGTAAACGTCTGTCATGTCAACCCTCAGTCATTGTTTCTCCAAGCTAAAAAGCACTTACCTCTTCATAGGTAAGGTGTTCCATCCCCTTAATCATTTTAGTTGCCCTTTTCTACACCTTTTCCAATGCTATAATATCTTTTTTGATGTACGGTCACCAGAACTGTACACAGTATTCCAAATGAGGCTGCACTGTAGATTTATACAGGGGCATTATGATACTGGCTGATTAGTTTTCAATCCCTGTCCTAATAATCCCCAGCATAGCATTTGCTTTTTTTTATTGTAGTCACACACTGAGTCAACATTTTCAGTGAGTTATCTACCATGACACCAAGATCTCTCTCCTGGTCAGTTACTGCCCGTTTGGACCCCATGAACATATATTTTGGGAACCTTATGTGAGGGGTGAGGTGAGAAGAAGTCCCATTATGCAGATAGAAATAACCTCCTTAATAGTTTAATTTGAGGATATGAAAGAGATGTCACCACATCCTCTTTTGTCAGTTGACCCCCAGCCAATGAGCACACTACTTGCTGGCAAGATATGTTAAAAAAAACAAAAAACAATGATCAAAGAGGCCAACACATATAGCTGGTAATGATTAGGGATGGTTACAAACCAGGAAAATGTAGTTCAGTTCATGGTTTGTGGTGTGCCTGCTTCGTGGACCACAGACTGTCACAAACTTTTTGATGCTAAATAAACCAGTTCAGTTTGTGAGGTTTGTGATGTGACAGAATGGCCCCCTGGTATGCTAGACACACCAAACTTGCAAAAGATCTCCAGCTGACTCTTCTCTACCTGCCTTCCAAGTTTGGTAAGAATTGGATTTACGGGGTCTGAGTTATGCCCCCCCCCCAAGAAGGTGCCCCAAGAATATGTTTTCAGAGAAAATGGTAGAAATGACAGGAGCAGGTTCAGGAGTGTATAGAACAGATATTGTGCAAGCAAGAGGCATTGAACTCACAAGGAACCTTGCCCTGATGCTCCTCTATACACCATCCAAGTTTGGTGGTGATTAGATTTACGGAGTTTGAGTTGTGGGCCCCCAAAGAAGGTGCCCCATCCTCCATTGTTTCCAATGGAAGAAAAGAAACAGCAAAAAAGGAAGAGCAATAGAAGCCCAGCAGAAGAGAATCAAAGTCCCAGAGGTGGGACCCAGGGGCATTTTTGCAAGCCCAGCAGAACTAGTGCCACTGTGCCAGTGCAAACCCAACAGGACTAAGGTCAAGCCTCAAAAAGGATCCGAAAATGTATAGAATGGATCCCCTGCAAGCTACAAACACCAAATCGCAGGGGACCTCACCCTGCTGCCCACTCCTTTACAATCTCTTCAAGTTGGGGGTGAATTACATTTCTGGGGTCCCAGTTTACCCCCCCCCCAAAAAAAAGGTATCCTAAGTGCTCTCTCTGGAAAAGAGAGCTGCAGTTACAGCAGTCTATTGAATGGCTCAGGAACAAGCCCACTGGCACCAAAGTCAAAGGGAAACTTCACCCGGGCAAAACACAGCCCCTCCCTACACCAGACACTGGAAGCAAGGCAAACATCCCCTCCTATGCTTGCAGAGGAAGGCAGGCTCTGAATGAAAGAAAGGCAGAATCCTCCAGAATTCTGACAGGGGTTCCCTGAAGTAACCCCATGACAGCTTGACACGCACCCTAGCCACACCACACAAGCAAGGGAAGCAGAGGAGTTGCTTTCAAAGCAAGCAGATCAGGGCTTCTTTTGTAGAAAAAGCCCAGCAGGAACTCATTAGCATAATAGGCCACATCCAACAGCAGAAGCTCATTCATGTATTAGGCCACACCCCTGATAGCACAGTTTATTAGCCTATCAGGCCACACCCCTATGTTACCGGAAGTGTGGTCATCCAGCCACACCCACCTTTTGCTTCTTATTCTGTTTACCTTGTTTGTTGTCAAAACCCAGGGCTTTTTTGTAGCAGGAACTCCTTTGTGTGTTAGCCCACACAGCCCTAATGTAGCCAATCCTAATGAGTTTCTGCTGTTGGGTGTGGCCTGTTATGCTAATGAGTTTCTGCTGGGCATGGCCAACTTGGGAGCCAGCCGGAACTGCGTTCCTGTGCGTTCCTGCCGCAAAATAGCCCTGAAGCAGATGAGTGGCTTTTGAAGAAAGCTTTCAGGATTGCTCCCAGTGCTACAAAATATGATTTATGCTGTACAAAGTGTTAAAAGCCAGTCCTCTTCTCGTTTCAAATTCTGAACACCTCTGTGTGCCATGAGGGTGAAAGTAGGTGCAAAGGGTGCTCATCATGGAGGAAGGAAGTCCTCCACCCCTGCATAGCACAGGCCCCTGTCCCCAGGTACCAAACCCATCCTGCCAGGCAACTGGAGCCTGGCCCTGGCAGGGCATCACCATGGGTCCCAGAGCCTTCTTTCTCTGATCTGTTCCTGAGGGCTCTCCACAGAAACAAAAGAGTTATCAGCATTGCCCAGAGACACCAACAGTCATTAACACACTCTGGAGAGGAAGACTCTGACAGAAGTGATTTGGGGGGGGGGGAGCCCACAGTTTGTTGGTTAGTTTTGTGTTTGTTTGTTTGTGGGGGGGAGCTGAAGTTTGGTTTATGCATTCCTTCTATTTGTCATTTTCAGGGAAACAGCATCAGGAGAACAATAATATAGTACTGCATGACTAGTCTCAGTTTCCTAACTATACTCAATGTACTGAACCCCGTAATAAAACTTATGTGATTCTATCTAGGTATGTCACTTTGCCACTACAGAGCAACTGCTTTTGACACCCTAATCCTAAATATGTTTGTTACAGAGGGGAATCACCATGAACAGCCAAAAATAGATTTTTCTCCGTTTACAGAAGTGACATTTGACAGTTTCCATTATTTCCATATTAGATATACATCTGCATTTTTCTCCATCGGCAAGAAGGAACTCTGTTTTTCTTAACAGTCTGTAAAGAAGAGAATAAGCGGTGAGTGTGTGTGTTGTTGCCTCTTCTACCGACCCAGGGAACATTTTGCATAATGGCAGGAGAGCTTGCCCGAGGGGCAACTGCACATTGCATCCAGAGATCTCCTTGTATTGCAAACCTTCTGGGCTTTCCCTTCTCCACAGCAGTCCTTTCTAAAAGGAAGAAAGCTAGTTCTCAGGGTTGCAGGACCTATACTGAGTAACATTGAAAGGGGAAAGACCTTCCCTCTTCTGGCAGCAGAAGGAAAGGCTCTGGATCCAATCTTGTGTCAAAATCAGACTCATGGGTTTTCCTGGCTTTGCCAGTATTAAATACTGGGTTCAAGACACACTATAGTGAACAGCTCTAGTTTATTAAGTGATTTCAGGAACAAGACAGAAACCTCAGGGGAACAGCCCTGTTTAAATAGCATGCAAAAACCACACCCAAACACACCCAACTCCTGATGATAAGCTATTTATATAACATTAGTTTCTCACTGGTCACCTCCAGAGTCCTGGTGGGCTATTGTTCTAGAGTTCCAAGCTCAGCCAGTCTCTGGTACCCAGTCCTGGAATATTCCAGCCCTAATACATAACAGCCCAAATTGTATTGTGTGAGGTCTTTTAGCTGGTGTTGGATCCCGTGAGACTGAACAGGAGGTATACTTAATTTTTCATGAACACACATTGAGAGGCCTGATTTACAGTGTCAGATAGGTATATGCACAGCTTCCACTTGGAAGCAGATTGACACCATGCATGACACAGGGCTGCCACCAAAAATGGCATCCCTGCATAGACTCCCCCCCCCCTGATTTTAGAATCACTCCTTTTTGTGTCATGACATCATCAGCTTGTCAAGTTACCCAACCAACATCAGCCAGTGATGTGAGCAGTGGCAAATGAGATAGTGACATCACAATGCGAATGAACATGGTGTTGGTGGTGGGAGGAAGAAGGAGGGATTCTTCGTGTTAAGAGGAATTGTATTTGATTCACCTTCCTGAGTAGAGCTAAATACAGCCAGGCTTCTGGAATCCGATTTGAGGAAGCCATGTTTCCACTCTGGCTTTGAGATGTGCTGAAAGTGGCAGCCAGTGTCCCTGTCTGAAATGAATCCCTTGCTTTACTTAAATAACAGTCCTAGGAAGTCTACAGTTTGGAAACATTTCCACATGCTCCCCAGTGGCCCCTGTGTGGCAGAGTGCTCAGTGTGCCACATCCATATCTGGAGGGGTGCAAACCCCTAACATCAGCTCCAGTGGCTGGCTGACCCTCTTCCTAATGGTGTGTGTCCTTAAGCCCTTCCAGGACACCATTGATGTGCTATGCACCCATATGGCCAGCCTGAGCCAAGTTATTTCCTTGATTCAAGGGCTGGACTGGGCGCTGGTGGCTGTTCTCCCATGGGTCAGGGCCTTGGCAGAGAGGTCACAGGTGGGCATCACCACCAGGTTGCATCCTCTGTGCAAGGAAGGGGGAGTACAAGCTGTCCTGCATCTGTGACCCCCGGATAAAATGCAGCATTGCTTTCCTGAATGCAGAACTCTTGCAGTGGAAGTGCGAGCTCTTCAAGGAAGTGTGGAGGCTACAGGCCAACAGACTTGGGCAGAGGAAACAGCAGGTGGAAGAGGCTGTGGAGGAGGAAGAGGAGGAGCTGCAGCCCAGCACCTCTGCCTCAAAGAGCCCAGCCAGGGAGAAGCCCCACTACTGGCTGTCAGTGATGAACTGGGAGGTCAACAGCAGTGGGAATGCCAGGCGTGTAATGGCGGGGGATTCGGCAAATGTTCCCTCTAAGCTGTGAAGTCTTGTGAGCAAAAATTCTACTTTGTGAGCTGCTAGCATTAAAGTTGTGAGCAGGTGATTTGGCTACTGCATGAATTAGTTTGCTCTGGAGCCATCCTTCCTGAGCTAAGACAAAAATCTATGAGCCAGAGGCAAAAAAACTGTGAGCTAGCTCACACTAACTCAGCTTAGAGGGAACACTGGTGATGGTGAGAGAGTACCTCACCAAGTCCCCTTAGATCACTGGTGCCAGTCCCCTAGAGTACTGGTCACACATGGCTCTCATCTGGCCTGACCTCTCTTGCATGGCCACGAGCCCTGAATCCATCTAACACCCAAATCCCAGCAGGGGAGAGGAGTTCACAATCAGGAGGGTATAAAACATGGGTCCTCAGCTGAGGCATTCAGCATGAGCAGAGAGACAAAGTGGCTCCGAGCCCTGAGTCCACCTAACACTGAAACCCCAGCAGGGGAGAGAAGTTCACAATCAGGAGAGTATGAAATGTGGGTCCTCACCCAACTGAAGCACCCAATAGAGGAACCAAGTAGCTAAGCCCCTCTGCTCAGCATGAGCAGAGAGACTTGGTGGCTCAGAGCCCTGAGTTCACCTAACCCCAGCAAGGGAGAGGAATTCACAATCAGGAGGGAATAAATGAATGCGCTCTTCTAGTCTGCTTTTAACAAGTTCCCTGCCTCTCTGTCTAACTGCCAACAGCTTACAGAGGAGAAGCTGTGAAACTGAGCTGATATATAGCATTCTGATCCCATAGAACAGAGTGGGGACTCTGTTATTGGCAGGTAGCAGTGCCTATTAAGCTTTGGTGTTTCCAAGGCTGGAGAATTCCACCCGCCCTGTTGCTTTGGAGTTTTGTAAACAGTTTAATTGAGCAGAGACTGTTTGGAAATGTATCCAGTCACAAATGGCCATAAACTGCCACGAACAGCACCAAAGTTCGTGGAATGTTCATGCCAGTTGCCCTTCCACAAACATTGCTTCTTGAACCACGAACCAGCCAAAATTACTGACGAACATTCATTCATGAGCTGGTTCGTGCCCATCCTTAGTAGTCAGATACCATCGATATCCTGGCCATATGAGGTCTGGCGATCTGTGGGCCAAAACACCCTATAGCTCTGGAAAGATTAGGGGCAAGGGTGTGTGTGAGGATTTTAGGCCAAACTTTTTCCATTGGCAGTTTAACCATTTATTAGTCTTCCACTGGAGACAAGACTACTGACATGGCTATATTTCTTGTTTGGATTTATAGACACAGGGATTAATTCTATTTATTTAATTTCTAGACCACTGTCCCCCTGAAGGGCTCAGGGTGGTGTACATCAAGCTTAAAACATACAATACTTAGTTAAAACATCAGCAATCAATAATTAGTCAGAGTAAAAACACTGACAAATCTATCTTCAGTGGTGTTCAGTGTGTAGTTTCTTCCTCTGTGGGTGGGTCATGGGCCAGATATGATGGTAAAATTGCTGTCCTCATAGGCCCAGTGGAACATCTCTGTTTTGCACACCCTGTGGAACTGTACTAAGTCCCACAGGGCGTGGATGTCTCCAGGCAGAGAGTTCCATCAGGCAGGAGCCAGAGCCAAAAAATTGCATCTATTTGAGGGGGCATCCTCCCTGTCCTCATAAATTACCTGGGCTGATCCTGCACTGATCACTCTTCTATCGGTATGAGAGACTGGGGTGACAGCCAGTTCTTGCTTATATTCTGTAAGTAATTGTATCAGCAGTGTGTTTTTCTTGCACTATAGTGTATTCATTTTTATGGGTGACTTTCACTGTATGTTGGTTGAGTACTAAAGTGCCAAGTAGAACATGGGAGAAGTTGTCTAGCACACACAACCATGGAAAGGTTCCTCATTGTAATCATGTGCCAGTTATCCAGAGCATTTTGTGCTTTTGATACAGAGAAGTCATATTAAGAAAATCAGCCACAGGATGACCTTGGGCCCACCCTCTTTCTTGGCCTAACCTGATTTACAGGGTTGTTGCAAAGATAAAATCAGGGAGGAGTTCCCTAGAGAAAAGTGGGATGAACACCTAATAAGTGAATTTTTGTGACTGACAGACACTGCGGAGTAAGTAAATACAGCATCTTTAAATCTTTAAAGGGGACTCTTGGGGGACATAAGTTAAAGTAGTAGGTTAAAACAGAAAATAAATCTAAACTGAGATTTATCTGAGCCCCCCACAAAATTCTGTAGCGCAAGTCACATTCCTGTCTCTGCTCATACTCAGGAAAGATTCACACATTACTTTTAAGTGTAGTAAAGGCATGCTGAGATTCTTTTACCTTGTCAGTTTCACATAGCAAATGTTTCTGAATGCACTTGGTGACAGCTGGTATTTACCATGTGAGGCAAAAGGCTCAAAAACTAAAGGGCTGCCTGACAGGGTAAACATCAGCTGTCGCCAGGTGAGGGCACATTTCTAAGAAATGTTCGCTGCATGACGCTGACAACATATAGCCACCTTAGAAAGTAATGTGTGAATTAGGTTTCACACAGGTAACCAAGAGACAGTTTTACCAGTGCCTCTCACTATAGTGATCCTGCTGTTCGTGCTGTGTGCAGCTAGCCAATATTTTAAGTTCCCCTATCACTGAGAACAGGACAACTGCTCTTCTGTCAAGTGACAAAGAGACAGCTACTAATTTCTGAGCCATGGGGGGATTTTAGAGGAGTCCCACACAAAGAGCTGGAGAAGTCCGTTCTACATAGAGACAATCGCTCTTGAGATAATTACACTGCAGCAGGCGATCTTAATTGGCTCAGGCCTTGTGGTATACCAGACTTAGGGCCTTTTGAGATGATTAAAAATGGATTCTATTCTTAGCACAATTCTAGCAATAGCCCTGATGTGCTTTACTCATGTAAATGGGTGGGGAGAAGGGTAGCTTTGTTGGGGGAGGGGGGGTATGTTCCACTTGTAGCCACTTATTTTAAAACCAGGGTAAAGGAGATCTGTATTGCAGGAAATGCAGAGTGCACAGAATTTTTTTTTAAATTAACTAAAAAGGGCTGGCAAAAGGATCATATAATGGTGAGTCTTTGTTTTAAGGAGAGAGTAACTCTGTTACTGTTGACTACGTTTTTAAAAAGAGTTCCATGATTACTTCTCCACATCACTGGTACAATGGATCACACTCCATCTGTGAAGAATTTTAAAAATATGTTTTTAGACAGTACATGACTTTTAGACAGTACACAAAATAGGGCACAAAACAGGGCATAGAGGAAATTATGGAGTTGTGCTCCTCCTCATCTGCTATCATGGAGTCCATAAAGATGACCAACTTACCCTGGGATATCTTAGCCATGTGTATCATCTGACCAAGTGGTAAGGGGAACTTATCAGATGAACTTGTGCAGTCCTGTATAACCGTGAGCCCTAGACGTGCAGCTGTTATGAACCTTAGATGTGCAGATTATCCAATGTTCCCTCTAACTTCCCCCCACTGAGCGGAGCAGTTCACATCCTGAGCAAGAATATAACTGCTGTAAAATTGGCAATGGGCAGTGCAGGACCCTGCATGGCTGCAGACTGCTGCTGAGCAGGGCTTCCTGTGTTAATGAGTGGCCGCTCAGGCACACATCTTAGAGGGAACACTGAAATGTCCCACAGTGGCTAAAATGCAGGGTTGCAACTCAAGAAATTCTCAGTTCAACTTTAACTTTCGCCAGAAATTCACTAGCAGGCTTTAGACAAGCTTACCATCTCTCAGCCTCAGTCCTGCTTCATTTGCAATATGGGGATGATGATGATAGTAATCTAGGTTACTGGTATAAGAGAGTGCTGGTATAAGAGAGGATATATTAGAATGTTGTAAACACTCTAAAGGAATGGACAGCTACGATTATTATCCAAATACATCTCACATGACATACGCTGTTGAAATGTATGCCGAGAGAGTGCATTTGTTGCTTGAATGGTGGGAAGTGAGATTTATCTGCAATGAAAGTGCTACCTTTAGGAGGCATACTCGGAACCTGCATAACACCTGCACAATTATTTCACCAATACTTCATTGCCTGTTAAAGTCCACACCCCAATGGCTAATCCAGCCCAAGTGTTTAAGTGCTTGCTTCTCCATCTGGCACTATAGCAGAAAAGTTTGTATTGCGGGGGGGGAGGGGGAGAATAACTTGTTACAAATGTACAGCCTCACTCCCCATGTACTAATTGTACAAGCCAGAGCAAACTGTCTCAGCTGACTGTATGGGAAGTTGCAGAGTTTCCAAATTAATCTTAGCTCTAACCCTGAAAAGCCACAAAGCTAATTGGAGAATTGAAAGCTTTCAAAACATGTTAGGGAGCTTGATGGGTACACGTTGAAATAAACACAAACATTTAGATAAAGTCACCGTTTTAATTGTATTAATTCTGCCAATTAATGATAATGGAAGAGCCGTCCAATTAGCTAAATAGCTAATAGTTTTATCAAGCAGAGGCTGGCAATTTAAAGCAAACAAATTCTTTCTAATTTTATCCCCTTGCTCACCAAGATATTTAAAGGATAATGGGGGAATCCAATAAAGGATATTGCTCAAAGAGAGCTACATTTAAATTGCCTAATGGCTTTAAGAGTTTTACCTCAATTAACAAATACTAAACCTGAGCACTTAGTGGATTCCTGTAAAAGAGACATCATTTGGCCAATTGAAGAGAGTTAAAGAAAATTATAAATTAACGTACTCTGTGCATAAGCGGTGGCTGCATTATGACTAATGCTTTCCCCCCACTGATTCACCTCCCCCAACCTCTACCAAAAAGCAAGAGCAAATTTTTTTAAAAAAAACTGCAGAAGAAAAGGAACACTCTTTACTGCAACACTGAATGACGAAAAGAAACCCCATGATCATTAGTTTTTAACATAGCAGTGGGTTTTGAATAAAAGAGATTGACCTATTTGACATACTGTGGGCCAAATTCTACAAACTCTCTAAAATCTGAAACGTATTTAGAACCAAAGAAGCCTTCTTGGAATCAATGGGTAGAACAAAGCTCTCCTAATAATGCTGAAGATAAAATAAATATTATTAAAGCAATGTTATTGACTGCTAGTAATGAAGCAGTCTGGAATACATCCAGGCTGATCCAGATGGGTAATCGAATCTGTTCTCTTACTATGTCTTAGGGGCTACCTACTTGCTACATGCCAATATGTGTATTAGAGTTTTTGTAAGAATAAAAACTACAGGAAGAAACAATTTAGAGTAGAGAAGGGATTTAGGAAGGGGGGCACTTTTCCCTTTCCCCATCTCCCACATCCCTGTTCCCTTCATAAGGAGATTTCTATCCACATGGTGAATGGTCAGAAATGTACATGGATGCTCTAACTCTAACCTGCAAATCTGTGACCCACCAAGCTAAATGTAGCATTGCTCACCAGATGCTTGATGCTCACCGCATGTCTTTTGCAGTGTCAGGCAGCAAAATTAGGAGATTTATTGCACTGTTGCTGTGCTGCTATACATGGCTGGCAGGTGTTGTTTGGCTTGACGGAACCTACCCTGTAATGACCTGAGGCAAAAGCACTGGTTACAAAGGCATTATGCAGAAGAGCATCTAGGTGAGTATGGCAGATATGGACAATGGGGCAGGCAGTGGGACTGGCAGTGCCAGAGAATCAGGAATGCAGCATCGGTGCCATGTAGTAGGAAGGGATGGGGCAATGCAAGGGACAGTGTTGGCAAGCTTCATGCTGGCACACAAAGTATTCTGACATGAAGGGAAAGTTATATAAAGATTATATGACCTAGGGTGCTGATGGCTGAACACACAGAAGAACAAGGAAAGTTACTTGGGTTCAGGAAAGCCTATGGTTTTCCAAAAGTATGCAGTGGGTCAGGGAGCAAGGCTGCAGTCCAACTCCTGGAATTTCTATGGTTTCTGTGGTTTAAAAACACCCTCTCAAGAGGGACCACAGTTATAGAGCATGTAATTTATATGCAGAAGTTCCGGGGTTCAATTTTCAGCATCTCTAGTTACAAGGATCAGGTAATTGGTGATATAAAAGACCTCTTTTGGAGGCTTTGGAGAGAAGCTGCCAGGGTCGACAACAATACTAACCTAGATAGACCACTGGTCTGACTCAATATAAGGAAACTTCATGCATTCATGTGACTCTAATATGTAACCTATCACCCTGATCCCAGTTATGAATGTCACTCATCCTAATTCACTTATGCAAAAGTTGCTCTAACCGGGGGAGAGAGTCCCTCTGACAGCAAGGCTGACTGTGTGTTTCTCAACTCAGTGATGCAGCCACATAATTCACATCTTGCGCAGCCACATATATTTCAGCCAGGTGGGCTGCTCCCAATTTAACAGGCAATGCATACCTAGAAACTTCTTTCTATGCCCATATCATCCAAACTGTATCAGAGCAAGTTCTTCTGTAGGCCACATGGGCTGCACTGTCCCCCTGTATTAATCATTTAGGTATTCTGAGTTCTAGCTAAGACTTGGATATTCAAACATTAATGTGATGGGCTTACACATCTTATTTTACTGTTATTAATAATACATCTAAAATACATAGCAATAGTGATCATTGCTATTTTTTAAATTATTATGCTTATCAGATTTATAAAGTGTGCCAAGGCCTTCTGGGCACATATGCATAATAAAAATACGTATTATATATACACATATAATAAAGAATTTTAAAAGCAGTGAGATTAAAACCACAAGCACAGGAAAGCAACTGCAAAAGCTTTTTAAATAAGATGGACCATTTCCTGAAAGATTCAGATTCACCAATTTAGGCAGATGTTTCAAAAAAGGTAGGTCCTTGAAGAAGCTGCTCTGCTACCAGCACATTAAAGACTGGATCTGGGAACTGATAAGCAGGCACAGTACAACATTCTTACTTCCTATAGGCTCCAAAGAGGACAAAGAAATCCTAACAGTAATGGAATTCCCAACTGTGCTTGTTAGCATAGATATATTTATTATATTACCCCAGGGCACATTACTCACAGTGCTCATCTCCCTCCTTTCATTATGTTTCAGGATTATTGGAGAAAGGGGCACTAAAGCCAGTAGCAAACCTCCCATGGATTTGAATGAATGAGTCTCGTGTACTCTGCATGAGTTTATGTTCTCTGTATGAAACAGAATTTTAGGTTGCGCAAGACTCTACTATGAGGATAGTTGGAGATGATGATCACTTTGGTTCTTTAGATTGCTGATAAAAGGGCTTGTGATTAATGCCTGGGTAAGTGATGGCAACATTCTTTGGCCTGGGGAACTCCCCCTCTCTGACACACCTCATTTCATGACAAGGTGCTTCTCTTAAGCATCTTGGCTGGGAAGGATCTGGCTTTGTCAACAGAACAACTTTGTGGGAGCTCCTCCCAGTGTAAAAAGGGGAAAGATTCCCCAAAAGCAAAGGTTTCCTTTTGCATATAGATTGCATGAGAGGAATGGGTATGCTGCTTCCTGCTTAGCTCAGGGAATAAAGGAAATTGTGGCACTATTGAAATATTCTCAGAATCTTCTGCTCAGCATTTTAACACCCGGCTTCTCTGGGCTTGTATTGATGATCCATATAGAATCAAGCACTGCAGCTTCAAAACAGTTTGGAAGTATCGGTAACTGTTCTAATCTGTAATCTGTCCTGCACTGACAGAGTGTCACCTCTTTCTACTAAATCTACATTGTGGAATTGAATGGCTCTGATGATTTTAAAAAAATTATTATCTTCTGCAATAGGAGATTTCTAGGGATGTTTATAAGTAAGCTTTGCTAAGTAAGGGATCATTAGTATGAGAACCATCTGCCTACCTAATAGCTGATACATTTAAAATTTCATCCCATTTACCAACTGAGCTGCCTCCATCCTTTCTCCATTCATGCCCTTTGTTTAGCAGCCATTAACAATGATATATCTAAAATTAACTTCTAATGTAGTCATTTTAACTGAGCCCCTGTTTCTAAGCTTCATTTTAGTTGTTTTCAATCACTCTGCTGGCACAAAGCACCTCTATATCTGGTAAATCTGGTTCCTGGGGAATATAGGTGGCATATGGGCATTCTTAGATGGTGCAGAATCATCATTTTTATTTCCTTTGGGAATCCCGACAGGATTCCAAATACTCTGTTGGAATACAGCATCCCTTTGATTTGACTGATATGCAAAGCAAACCTTGAAGTCAACTAATGTGCTTTAACGATCAGTTTTATATTCAGACTAGGAATAAGGCCATTGTGGAAATAAATACAGTGAACTCTAAAAAGAGGCTCTGGGAGAATGCCCTGGCTTTGGGCACACAGTGTAAATTTGCTGTGGCAGCCTCAGCAGGGTATAATGACAGAGTCCACCATTTTCTCCAGAGGAACTGATCTCTGCTACCTGAAGAGCAGTTGTAATTTTGAGTAATCTCCAGCCCTCACCTGGAAATTGGCAACAATTGTTACCCAGGATGAAAGGGCAGGTTTGGAGGGTGGAATCTATGGCATTCTACCTGCCTGAGGTCCAACCCCTCCTCAAAGCCCCATCCTCTCCAGGCTCCACCCCTCAAATCCACAGCAATTTGCCAACCTGGAGTTGGCAACCCCATCGCCTTCCCAGCTAACCATCAACCTACCATTATCTGCCCTCTGACTTCAGCTGACTTCTGCCCTCCCTCCTGGAGATCAGTTGTAATTCTGAGTGGTCTCCAGCCCTCACCTGGAGATTGGCAACAATGGTTCCCCATGAGGGACTGGCTGATTTGGAGGGTGGAGTCTATGGCATTGTACCTGTCTGAGATCCCACCCCTCCTGAAACCTCACCCTCTTCAGGCTCCATCCCTCAAATCTCCAGAAATTTCCCATCTGGAGTTGGCAACCCTATCAGGACTGGCCCCAATGAGTTTTCTCCCAAAGGTCAAAATAGGTGACAGGACCAAGCTTGGTTGCCTACCAACAGGGACTGAGGGGAAAGAAGGGTTGCCAGCTCTAAGTAGGGAAATACCTGGAGATTTGGGGGGTGGATCCTGTGGATGGCAGCACTGGGGGGACGGGGGGCGGAAAGACTCAGCAGGGTATAATGCCATAGGGTCTACTCTCCAAAGCAGCCATTTTCTCCAGGGGAACTGATCTTTGTCATCTGGAGATCAATTGTAACAGTGGGAGATCTCCAGGTTGACAACCCTAGGGGGAAGTCAGCTGCACAGCAGGAGGTTGAAGAGAATGGTTTGATGGCCGCTGGGCCAAGATTGGCAACAATAGTTCCCCAGGAGGAAATGGCTGGTTTGGAGGGTGGAGTCTATAGCACTGTACCTGTCTGGAGTCCCACCCCTCCTCAAACTTCACCCTCTCTGGGCTCCACCCCACAAATCTCCAGGAATTTCCATACCTAAATGTGGCAACTTTATCTCTGCCCCTCTCAGCAGCCTCTTCCTAGGCAAAATTCTGTCTTTCTCATTAGCGGGGAGCAAAGCAGCTTACTTCATTCTCTTCAGCTTTGTGATCTGTACAGCAACCCTGTAAGGTAGGTTAGGCAGAAAGTCTGTGGCTGGTCCGAATTCACCCAGGCAGCTTCCATAGGGATGCTCCTGCTGAACAGGAGCAAGCAGCCAGGGCTAGTGATGCCATGCCAGTCAGGAGGCATGAAGTCACCCTGAGAGTGCTGGCAGGCCTAGGGTTGCCATTGCCAACAAAGACAAATTGATGCAAAGGAGAATGGAAAAGTCTCCATATCTTGCCTTAAATTGTTGCCTTAAATTGGTTTTGATGCCAGCAGAGTGAGAAAATGCCAGAGGTTCTGGGTGGGGTGCCCATGGTAAATGCACCAAACAATTCCTAAAGATTTTCCCAAACACTACTCTGTCGATAAATCATTTTCTACACTCACAGTGTCCCCTGCCAGAACGCAACTCATCCCCAGCACTTTGAATTAGTACCAGAGCTTTTTTTCGCTTGTGGTATTCTGCTTGTGGTGTGATCTGTCTTTTTTGTGGTGTGGCATGGTTGTGTTATTGGGTTTGTTTCTTTTGAAGGGGAAGTGTTGAGAGTGAGGACATATTTTACCTCAGAATACACCAGGTCACATGAGCAACTGACAATTCCAACTGTCTTGTGGGGGGGAGTTTGAGATGTGGAATGGAGTGAAGTCCAATCAGCTTCCATATGCAAATGACCTTGAAATGCTGGCCCAATCAGAGAAGAGTGGCCTAGGCTGCAGTGGGTGGGAGAGAACTCAGGCAACACAGCTAGCGGCTAGGAACAGCTTCTGAGTGACATATCAGGGAGCCAACTGATTTTGCCAGGCATAGAACTTTGCCACCCCAACTGGCTTTTATATTTATAGAAAGATACTTAAAGTGTACAATGCTGCAATTTATTTGAGTAATACCAAGAATGGGCATTTCCAAAGTATTACAATTGCTGAATCTCTGAAATTCTCCACTTGATTCATAGGACCTGAATATTTCTAAATGCGTCTCGACAACTATGTTTATACTTGATTTGGTTTCAAAATGATAGATTTTCAGTTGAGATCCACAGCCCTTGGCATGGATGGGTTTCTATCTAGATGGCAGAAAGGGCTTGCCAAGTGTATGGAGCTCTTTATTCTGTTGTAATCACCAATGGGAGACCTTCTTATGAAGGTGGGGCAACACCTGTGGATCATAGCTAGTATTGCCAAGATGTATTTAAATACATAAATCAGTTATGAGTACAGTTTCCAGGCTAATCTCTCCACCATGAAAGGTAAACAACAAAACTGGGTACATTTAGGCATGCATACATTTAGAAAATTTGTTTGCTGCCTCTTCAGAGGCAATTAATAATAAAAACTTTAAAAAAAAACCTTCTTAAAACCAATAAAACAACAATACTGCCCAGTAACACTGGCCCACAGCATTAAGACCATCCCGATTTAGCAATAATAAAACTACCAACCAGTCAAAGCAGCACAAAACAGTACTAAACAGCATGAAAGCTGCATAAAATAGGTAGGAAAGTCTGGAAGTCTGTCTTGATATAAGGAGATGCTGAAACTGAACAGGGATCACCATCTTCTAAAAGAGATAATTAACAGCCACATTAAATGTTCCAGCAGTTGATCTGTTTGTATTATACTGGATCTTCCCAACCATGTATGGAACAGGTGATTACAACAGGGTTACTGGATGGGTCTAATTTTTAGAGCAAAAGGTGTGTGTGGTGTGGTAGACTATCTCCTCCCCTGTCCCATGGCTTTTCACAGTCTGTTTCTCCAGGCTTCCAATTTTCTTTGTGACAAATATGATTACAAAATATTCTCTTACTCTATGTTTCAAAGAAAAGCTCTCTTTTTTCTATTGTCTAAATTCCTTATTCATAAAACCCGCAAGTCATCAAATGATTATTATCTTTTTCATTCAAAAAGTCCATAAGGGTTTCCAATCAGCAATAAACAAAACTTATTGTCTTTTCTTTAATCAGTGAAGTAAATTTAACCATCGTTGCAAGTTCCAGCACTTTCACCAACCATTCCTCTGTTGTAGGCAATATCGGACTCTTCCACTTTTGTGCATACGATAATCTCACTGCCATTGTCATATATAAAAACACAGTTCCATCACTTCTTTCCAGCTAAGTGTCCATTAATTCCCAAAGAAAAGACTCTGGTTTTAACTGTATATTAATCTTTAAAATCTTCTGAATTAAGAAATGCATTTGTGTCCAGATTCTTTTTGCTTTTTTACAGGTCTACCACATATGGTAAAATGTTCCTTCATGTTGTTTACATTTCCAACATGGACTTGAAGTACCTTTATACATTTTGGCCAGTTTGGCCCCAGGCATCAGCAGTACATCATCTTGTAAAAGTTCTCTATAAGGCTAGAACTTAATGTAAATTTCAACCCTTTTAACCACATATTTCCCCATTATTCCATTCATATATTATATCCAAAATTTCTAGGCCATTTTATCATAGATACTTTCAATTGTTCTTCCTCTTCTCAAATTTCAAAAAAAGTTTATACATTTTAGTAATAATATGTTCATTGTTTGTACATAATTGTGTTTCAGATTTGGTCTTAGATTGCTCAAATCATAAAGCCTTTTGTCTACTTTAAACCTTTCTAAAATTTGTAAAAATGAAAACCACTGGCAAACATATCCTGTTATCAAATCTTCTCTTGATTTTATTTTATATTCACCAGAAGTGGCCAGCTCGGCTTGGCCGGAGCACCTTCCCTTCTCCTCGCTGCCTGCATCTGGGATCCTCTAGCCATGGCTCACCTGGCCTCCTGGCTCTTCCTCTGCCTGGTCTTGACAGCAGCCCCCTGGTAGGCCATCCTTTGAAACCTGGGGTGCTGCACCTCTTACTGCCTCTGTGATGGCTGTGAGTAGCACCCCCCCAGCCTGTGCCCCCATCTCGCCTTTCCTGGGCTGCGCCCAGGCACAGGGGAAAGGAGCTGCCCACAACTTTCAAGGTGAGGCAAGCTGTGGAGTGCCATGGCTCAAGTGATGCTACTTGCCCCCATCTCTTTTAATCTGCCTGGAGAGCAGAGGGCAGCAGTGCTTCTCACCTCACCTCACCTGCACCTCAGAGCAGGAGAAGTTCGGCACACCCAGCCAGTGCAGTGGATCGGCCAGCGCCTTGGTGGAGCTGCCTTCTTGCCTTCTGCTTGGAAGTCAGGCTGCTCCCAGCCACTCCTTGGCGCTGCCTCTTTGCAATGCACTGCCTCGTGCTGCTCCTGCTGCGCCCTCCTCTCTCCGCCTGAGCTCTGCTGGGGTTTGACTGCTGCCTGGGTCTCTCAGGCTTGGCTGCTGGGCAAGCAGGTGAAGGTGAGACTTTTGCAAAACTGTTGAGCTGCCTGTTTGCTGCAGTGCCAGGACCAGCCTCTTAGCCAACATGCCTCCCCCATTGCCCAGCAACAGCCTGATACAGTCCAGCTCACCAGGGGTGAAGGTGCTCTGAATTAAGGCCTCTCTTACATTGCCCTTTTAAATGTCCCCTCAGATGCCTGTGTTACCTTTTTAGGAGCTAGTCTAGGCACAGGCTGAGAATTCTCTCGAACTCTTGGGCTAAGCTGTAAAACCCAGCTTGCAAGGGACAGGTGAAAGACAAGTGTGGGTGAGTACTAGTGAGGTTGCCAATAAAAGTAATGGTGAGGGGCCTGTCAAAACCACCGGGGGGGGGGCTGTTGCTACGGGCCTGTTGCAAGGACATGGGTGGCAAAGATGATTACCACCTTTTTGTGAGTCCTCCAGGCCCTTAAAAGATATGCAGCAGACAGAAGTTCAAGAGGAGATGCTTGCCCATCTGAAAAAAGCTGCACAAGTTGACTGGAGAAATCTTCCTTTCTCAGTGCTCATTCTACTAAATATTTGTGCATTTTGATCTAGGAGCTGCACATAGCGCTTTTAAAATGGGGGAGTAAAAACCCTTAAATTTTGCCATCTGTCCTGTAGAGGTAATCGGAGGGAGAGACACTGGCCTAGGGGCTGCTGGGTAGCTGCACCTCCGTCCAGTGTTCCCTCTGTGTGGTCGCTCATTAACACAGGAATCCCTGCTCAGCAGCAATCTGGAGCTGTGCAGGGTCTTGTACTGCCCATTGCCCATTTTAAGATTACAGCAGTTATATTTTGCTTAGGATGTGAACTGCTCCCCTCAGTAGAGGGGGGGGGGAAATTAGAGGGAATATTGCTCACCCCCACCCGCATTGTAGCAAGTAGAAGACAAGCTCCAACCAGGGCCGGCTTGCGAGCTAGGTGCTCGCCTAGAGCACACCAGCCCGCAGGGGCACCAAACGACGCCCCCGAAGCCCCCCCACCGACCTAACCGGGCGCCCACCTCCGCCGCCTCCCCACTACCGCTTCCAAGAGTGCCTGGGTGGGGCGCAGGAGGAGGCAGTGCAGCTCGCCTGCCCGCACGCTCACCCTGGGGGGGAAGAGGCAGGGGGGTGTCCTGAGCACCTGGCCGCCGCCAGTCCTGAGTGCCCAGCTGGGGCACCTCCTGCGCCTGGGGGAGGAAGGCGGAGCGGCATGATGGTGGGCAGCAGCCAGCGGGGACTCTCCCCACCGCCGCCAGTCCTGAGTGCCCGCCCGGCCGTGGCTGGCGGGCAGAAGGCACCGGAGCTGTGTCCTCCACCTCCCCTCGCTCCAGTACGGGGCCTGCAAGGGGGGGCGGCTGGGCGACCATTGGCCTCCTCCTCCTCCCACCTGGAAGAGGCGGGAGCAGCATGGTGGTGGGCGGCGGGGACTTTCCCCACTGCCACTGCTGCCAGTGCTGAGTGCCCAGCCAGGGCTGGTGGGCAGAAGGCAGTGGAGCCGCATCCTCCGCCCGCCTCCCCCTGCTCCGGTACGGGGCTTGCAGGGGGTGGTGGATAGGCGACCATTGGCCTCCTCCTCCTCCTGCCAGGAAGAGGCGGGAGCGGCATGGCAGCGGGCCGCCAGTCCTGAGTGCCCAGATAGGGCACCTCCTGCGCCCTGGGGGGGAAGAGGTGGGAGTCACTGCTGTCCTCTGCCCATGCCCAGTGGCTCCGAGCCCGCCAGCCCCACCTCCAGCTGCTCCCCCTGCAAGGGTTGCGCCAGGCCGGGCAAGGAGGAGAGGCACGGGGGATGTGGCAGAATGTCCCCACCCCCCTTCCTCCCGGGAGCAGCCTGGAGGTTGGCAACCATGTAATTGGTGGGTGCATGGGGGGGGCGCCAGAAGGTAGCCTCGCCTAGGGTACAGAAAACCCTTGGGCCGGCCCTGGCCCCAACCACTGGAAAGAGAATGAGCAGTGGCAAACTGCTTGCTTCCTTCTCTCCCTCCCAGAAAGTAAAGTTGGAGGGAGGAGGACATTCTGGCATTTGTCACTTGCCAGAGATCCAAGAGCTGAAACTGCATCACCTCTACCTTAGCAAGAGAAAACCAGCCTCCCCCCTCTGCCACTTTCCTCGCACACTCATCTCACATCAATCTGTTTCTCTGGTGGCCGGTGTGTAGCCTGGAGCTATTGGGAGACCCTATGAGTGTAGTGGTCAGATATTTAGGCTAAGATCTGGGAGAACCAGTTTCAAATACTTGACTGTGCTATGAAGATTGTTAGGTTGATGGCAGGCAAGCCACTCTCTCAGCCTAGTCTACCTCTGAGGGTCATTGTGAGGACCAAATGGAGGAGGGGAGACCAATGAACACCACCTGAACTTGACTATTTTCTTTGTCCTTTTGAAGCAGTTTTTCTCCAGGTAGGCTCGCCACTATGAGTTGGGAAATACCTGGAGATTTTTGGGATGGAGCCTGAGTGGTGGCTGTTGCCTTCTGACACACTTCCGATGACGTCAGGGGTGTGTGGCATATGCAAATAACTTATGCTAATGAGTTATGCTAATGAGCTCCTGCACCTCTTTTTCTACGAAATGACCTCTGCTTGGACCCTAATATGTGCAGGAACACCCCTCCCCTTATGCTCTACCATGACAGCTTCAATAATCTGAGCAGGGCTTTCCGCAGGTGCCACCCTGCAAATGGGCAAGATCAACAACTGCCTGTACATGTGCATTTTCTGTTGTGGCCCACACATTATGGAGTGGCCTATCTGATAAGGACAGGAAGGGCCCTGGCATTTTGCAAACGTTGCAAAACTGAATTATTCAGGAGAGGCATTTCTACAAAGGTAATAGGGCTTTATTATAACGGGATTGATTTACAAAGGGAAAGACAATGTAGACTCTACTGCTCTGTATAGTACATACTATTGGCTGCTGTATGTATTATCCTGTTGCATAATTTCTGCATTATTTATTACGCCATGTTGAAGCCCCATCCTATTGACTGCATTGGCTAACACTGTGTAATGTGCCTTGACTCTTGGAGAGAAAGGCAAACTATAAATAAACATATAACTAAAATATAGACGGTATGAGCTTCCCAAGTGGTAGTGCCCAAGCATAATTAGTTTGGGCCAAAAGCAAACTTTTCATACACACACAGCCGACCTAATGATAACTTTCTACTTTCTTCATGATAGCAAAAATAGATGCTGTCATGGAAAGGGAATGGGCTAGCAGATCTGGTCAGACTCTCTTTGGGCCCAGGCAAAGTAGACCTGTTCCGCATCTCTCCAGTTTTATAGCCCTGCCACGGGGTTTTATTCACATCATCATTTTGCAAATGGTGATTCACCCATAAGTGTCATGAGAAGCTTTAAACATGGCACTTGACGCTCATCTAAGGTTGCAAACCTCCAGGTGGGGTGTAAAGTTTTCCAAGAATTACAACTGATCTACAGACCACTAAGATCAGTTCTCTTGGAGACAATTTCAGCTTTGGAGGGAGGACTCTAAGGCATTACACCCCTGCTGAGCTCCCCTGTCTCCTCATCCTCCTCCCTCTGCAAGCACCACCCTTAAATCTTCAGGAACTTCCCAAGCTAGAGCTGGCAACTCTATGTTCATTTCAGTAGAATATACAGTACTTCCAAGTACATAGTATTGTGATTTGAGTATATGGATGCCCCAATCAATTCCAGTTGTTTTACTATGCCAGACATAGCTTGGTTGCTCAAATAGAAACACCATGCTGTGAAGTGATGTACGGATATATTTTCTCACCACAGCTATGCTCTTCAGCTGCCTGTCCACTATTCTCATATTGTGTTTGTGATCAGATTGGCTGGGTCCAAGTAAAAAAAAAGCAGAGATGTTGCTTCCCCCCTGGTCTCAGTGTGATTAAGTAGCATCTTCTTTGGTTCCATGGCTAACAACAAAGCTGGCAAGTTCTGTTAACTGGAAGTAAATTGTGTGCCTTATTACTCCAGTTTTAATCAGTGGAAAGTCAGTGGAAAGTCAGTGAAATTAAATTGGTATAAACAGTTGGATCTGACCCAAAGCTCTAACAATCAGTGTGGATATTTTTCATCAACTTCAATGACTTCAATGAGGCCTTGATTGAGGTCAAGGGGAGGGCTTGTGTAGTGTGAATAGGTATTCAGAATGATTCAAGTATAGCAGGAGTTTCCAGTTAAATAGAAGAAGGGCTGTTTAGGTGAAAAAGATGTTATAGAAGTCATTACTTCTGCAAGAGGCTCAGATCTCTGGTAAGCTCTCTGTCAATAAGAAGCCACTCGTTTCAGTAGTCCACAAGCAATGAATTTGATATATACTAATGTTTGTTGCCACATAGATCCAGTAATATCTTGTGCACATGCTTTGCAAGGTGGCAGATTTTGTAATAATTGGGGCAAAGTCTGTTCATAAATCCTTGAGTATGCAACTAGGCTGTTACAGGTTATACACGAAGCTCTCTGAATGCCCTCATCTGTCCTCTAAACAGATGGCAGGGCTTACAAATTTAACAAAACCACTCACTTATTCAAGGAAGAGCCAGGATTAATTCCCCAAATGAGTGACAAGCATGGTAAAATCTGGTAGCACCACCAATCTGCTGTTTACTTATTTATTTAAAATATTTATTACTCACCTTTCTTCCTTACAGAGCTCAAGGCGACTTACAGTATTAATAAAATACATAAAACACATTACATAAAACCACAAAAGCATAATTTAAAATCACAGTTTAGGACAGTTAATCAAATGCAGTCCTAAATAAAACTGTCTTCAGTTGCCTCATAAAGACAGGTGCACTTCCCTGGGGAGGTTTCTGTCATTGTGGGACTCCCAGTGAAAAGACCCTTTCTCATGAACCCACCAGACAAGCTTCTTTGATGCATGGGACAGTCAAGAGGGCCTCTCACAGTGATCTTAATTCCTAGATAGGAACATATGAGAAAAAAATGGTCCTTCAGATACCTGGTCCCAAGCCATGTAGTGCTTTAAAGGTAAAAACCAACAGCTTGAATTTAGCTTGGGAGTAGATCAGTAGCCATACTGGGGTCACACGCTCCTGGTAGTTGGCCCCAACCAGCAGTCTGTCTGCAGTGGTCTGCGCTAGTTGCAGCCTCTGAACACTCTTCAAGGGCAGCCCTAAGTAAAGTGCATTGCAGTAGTCCAGTCAAGATACCTGAGGGACCACCCTTCCCCATATAGACCCCAGAGAGCACTATGGTCAGGGTCACAAAACTGATTGGCCCTCCCAGGCCCCGAGGATGCCAGGCTGGCTGCAACCAGAGCCAGGGCTTTCTGGTGGCGGCTCCATACTGGTGGAATGAGCTCCCAGAAGAGATCAGGGCCCTGTGGGACCTTTTACAGTTCCACAGGGCCTGCAAGGTGGAGCTCTTCCACCAGGCCTTCAACTAGGAGCCGCCACAATTCTCACTAACAACTGATCAATAACAACACCCTAACCAATACCCAACTGAGGAAACTGGCACTCTTCTAGCCATACAGATGTAGAATCTGCATAATATGATCCAGTATTAGAAACGGACTGGTGTACATACAGTGAGAGAACAGGTGAGGTCCTCAGTCATGAGCATTGTTGATGGGTGTGTAGTATGCTCATATGGTTATGAAGACACTACAGCCAGCCTTGAGAGCCTGGGGAACTACTTATAATGGGCTTATAATTAATCACCACTGACATTGCATCTCATTAACTATTGGCCCTATTTCTTCTTCCAGTATCTTCATTTTTCTCTTGAATGTTTCCTAACATCCTCTTTGAAATTGCTTAGATTTCTCAATATTTTATTACCGTCATCTTTGTTACCTTGCTGGGCCACATTGAAATATTCTCACTCCAAGTTACTGAGATAGCATCTTCCTTAGCTTCAGAGTTGCTTCAGCCTGCTCTGCTGGTGCAAAGAAAATGAGAGCCAGTTGGGGATGCCCTTCGGGCTTTTATATTTGTAATAACCCAGAGCTAGTTGTTTACTCTGAACCTTTGCTGTAACAATCTCATTTGGGATTCAGATTGTTTGAAAAATGCTAACAAATTGCATAGTGGAATTCATGCATGCACTCTTTGTTCTGCCTGTAGATGTTACTATTCATTATATCATACCCACAGTACACCTTCTTACAGAGAAGTCAGGACAGCATACGTGGGCATTATTCCTCCTAGTCTCTCTAAGAGAGAGTGAGCAGTCTCACCTCATCTAGTTATTTTTATGGCTGAACAGGACTTTGATTCTGGATCTCTCCTAGGGTTGCCAGCCTCCAGGTGGGGCCTGGGGATCTCCCGCTTTTACAACCATTCTCCAGCTGACAGACATCAGCTCCCCTGGAGAAAATGGCTGCTTTGAAGGGTGGACTCTATGGCATTGTACCATGCTGAGGCCCCTCCCCTCCCCAAACCCCACCCTCTCCCAGATCCACCCCAAAGTCTCCAGGTATTTTCCAATCCAGACCTGGCAACCCTAATTTCTCCTGTCCATATTTCAGCATTCTATCCACAATGTGGTGTTGACTCTTGGGTTGAGAAATCAATGGATATATTCTTCCACACTTAAAATGTTTAGATCCCGCATGTGTTAAATGGTGGGTTATAAGACCTTGGAACATTCATGCCAAGGAATTGTTAAATTCAGGTTCTGTTTTAGGGATGCTGAGAGCCTGATCTTCCCCCTGAGTTCCAGGGTTGGGGCTGCTAGAAACAAACGTTTTATGTGGCTGTAGATAGGTATGGGAAAGGTTCTAATTTAATTAAACAGCTGATCCACACTTCATAAAGTCATGCCAGGTCAACAGATGTTTTGTTTGGGAGTTCCATGCTTAGAATTTAATTCCCAGGTCTGCACAGACCTGATTCCAGTCAAGGCCTCAGTGCATGAGGAGAAGAAGTTTAAGTCTTTCCCTCTCTCACACTCCTTTTGGGAAACTTATATGTAGCCAACTTTCACCAGCAAGGCAAATAGCATCTCTTTGGGGCTATTTCAGATTGGGGGAAAAAGTGAAGAGAGAATGTTTAAACCCATGTGCACCATGGTCCCAATCTGAAGCAAACCACATACTCTGGGAATAAGTTCCAAGCATGAAACTTCAAGTGCTTGTCTAATCAAAAGTCCTTGTGGCAGACATGTATGGGGCTTGAAGACTTTGTAATGTATGAAAGTTTCAAGTTTGTCCAGTTTTCTCCTCGTTGACCTCACTTCCCTAGCAGGATCTGCTTCTGTATCTTCCCTTAATCCTAAACCAAGCACAAGTTTCATAGGCTGTGGTCACACACACCAGTTGAAGCGCAGGGGAAGAGAGGCTATTTCCTCCAGAGGAATTTGACATGCAGTTGTGAAATCACACAGCCCTTTGAAGCTGTGAGCGCAGCCCGTCATTGTGTGATCAGAAACAACTGTGGGTGAGTCGTGGGTATTTTTGCCATTTGTGCATAAACGAGCAATTGAGGAATTGCACCTCCACACTCAGGGCCCTCTATGGAAGATGCAATGATGCACATACTGGAAGGGGGGGGGGACATGGCACGGAGTCGGGATGGCCTAATCAGACCATCCTGACAACATGAGAGCATGCCTGAGAGATCAGACAGGGGAAAGTCTGCCCGTGGCCTGCTTTATCCAGAACACTGGAGTTTCCCCAGTAACTCCATTTCCAAGGTGAAGCAGCATGGGTTGCTGATGACTGCGGGATGCTTCTCAGCTGTTGCTGTCTGATCGCTCCCTTTAGATCCGTCAGGCATTCACGTCTATGTTGGACCTAAAGGAGCATGTGATCGGAGCCATAGACTGTTTTGGCTTAAATGCAAGTTAATATGATTAGGATTGACCTATAAACAGTTGAATGAGACATGGGAAGGAGGTAAGGTTACCAGCTCTGAGTTGGGAAATACCTGAAGATTTGAGGGGTGGAACCTGGGGAGGGCAGAGTATTGGGAAGGGCAGCAGGGATTAATGCCACAGAATCCAAAGCACCCATTTTCTCCAGTGTTACTGAACTTGATCATCTGGAGATCAGTTGTAAGAGCGGGAGATCTCCAGATGTCACCTGAAGGTTGGCAACCATAGTCAGGTAATCCTTTACTTTGGAATGGGCAATAATGTAAGCATTACAACAGTGAGCACATTTCTACTTTGTGCAGTTTCCTACAGATATAGATCAGACATTGTTTTTAGGGTTTTTAAAAAACTGTGATACACTACAAATCCATTTGAAGTCAGAAATACGGAATTACATGGATAGCAACAATCACATTCCTGTCTACCTTGGTGGGAAGGCATTTTTTTAAAAAAAGAGTGAAACATTTGTTAAAGTAATTAGCATTTAAACAGTAGATGGTAATTCTGACATTTGCTCAGTGTATAAATCATTGCATAATTTTAATTTATAACTAAACGAGTGTTGGCATTGACACTACCTGCCTGACACACCCAGGATCTTATTACTCAATTGCATACATCCTATTGTGACTAATTATATAATAATTAGTCTTCTTAATATTCAGGTGCACATTAACATTTTGGCTCTCTCTTCCCCCACTGGAAAATAAACACATTGAATATATAATGAAATTTACTCCCAGTTTGAATTTCAGGTTTACTGTATTTAGTATTTACTGTAATCAGCATATCCAACATATATTTGAACATATCTTCTTGCTATTTATGAACAAAACTAATTTGATTCCTGTACGCTGAAGTGATACAGATCTGGAAGTCAAAATGGATGATCTACTATTTCTGACTTTCCAGGTTTGGAAAATTCTTATTTTACTGGGCCCTCAGAATCTGTACACAAATATCCTGGAATTCAGTGGTATCTTGTCAAGCTCAGGCCTCACTTGCCATAGAATGGTGTCCAGGCAAACTCCTGGTCGGTTGTGTTAGGGGTTAACTGCTTTCTTAAACGTGTTTCTTTCACTGTTTTATCTCCCATGCCATTTATCTTCTCTGTCAGGATGTGGGGGGGGGGTGAATGTGTGCTTGAGCTTCTGTAGTATGTATGGGTCCCTCAAAAGCACATGATCTCAGCTTCTCTCCTGACCTTGGGATGTAACTGTTAGTTAGCAGGTGTTGGGCCAGACGGAGGGTAGGCCTAGAGCTTTGGAGGGCTGGGTGCGAACATTGATTGGGTGGTTTGCATAGAGGTGCTGTCCTGCTTTTTGTATAGGGTCAGGCCTAGCATCCAGTGACCAGTTCTGACACGTGGTCAAATCTGCATTTGCATTTTTAAATCAGTTTTGTGCTGCATTTGCATTTTTAAATCAGTTTCGTGCTGCTGTGACACTGTTTTTCTCTATGCTTGATGGCGTCACAGCAGCACGAAACTGATTTAAAAATGCAAATGCAGATTCGACCACAGACTCGATCTATGCTTGGAATCTCTTTACCTCCCCAAAAACAAATCTTGCTGCAACCAGAGTGTCATGAGAATGATTGAGTCCAGGACTTGACACATCTCTGTTCTGAGATACATTCATTTATTAACACCAGAGGAAATTTGGATTAGAAAAGATATCATAGAGAGAATACAAAGTTTTGCCTCAAGAGGATCATCAAAGTATGGCACTTGTTTAAAAAAGTTATAGGCTCTCTGTATAGAAATATCTTACATTTCTTGTCTCATTATGATTATTTGTAGTGGTATGCTCAGTCTCAGGATTTTGGCTACCAAGAGGTTACTAGGGATGGGCATGAACTGGGAAAATGAACTGGGAAAAATGTTTCGTGGGCCACACAAACCATAAAACTTCATGGACCTTCCCATTTACCAAACTGGTTCATTTTGTGAAGTTCATTATGTAGCAGAATGGCTACCCTGTGTGCTAGACACACCAAATTCACAGCAACTCTTCTCTACCAGCCTTCCAAGTTTGGTGAGGATTGGATTTAGGGGGGGCAAGTTACACAGCCCCCCAAATCAGGTGCTGGGGAAATCACAGCTGCAGAGGTGTTCAGAAATAAGTATGGGGAGGGTGTTCTGGCAAGGCAACCAGCAAGCATGAACAGAGAGACAGGTATCTCAGAGCCCTGAGTCTGCTCCACCTCACACAATCCCAGCCAGCCAGAGCTAGTAGAAACAAAACACAATTGGGGGGGGGGGCTCACCAATACAGCTAAGCCCCTCTGCTCAACATGAACAGAAGGATAGGTGCCTCAGAACCCTGAGTAAGCACCAAACACCACCAACACTGCTGTTCACAGGAAGAATGACTTCCAGTTCCCTTCCCTCTCTGTCTCTGCTTCTAACTAATGTGTGGCATGCCTACTGCCAATGGAAAACAACAACTGCATGTGAGCTGGGGGTATATATCATTCTGCTCCCATAGAGCAGAATGGGAGCTCTCTTATTGGTGCTAACTGCTGCCTGTCAAGCTTCGGAGGGCCACTATTGGTGTTTTCTGGGCTGTAGAAGTTCACCCCCCCCCGTTGCTTTGATAATCCTAACGGATTGATGCCAGCATGTCTGCCATGGACACTGCCAACATGCCCTTACATGAGATGCCAGAACCTCCAAAAACTGTGTGGATTGTCGTGGGAGTATCACTGAGGCAAGATCGCATGGACCCTGGCTCGTGAACCATGACCCAGGCAATTTTAGTCATGAATTCAGGAGTTTGGAAATTTTAGAATTTTAGAAGTTTGGAAAAACATAGCCAAGAGTCTGAGAATGGGTTGGTTCTAAAAATATGTATCACACTTTTAACACCATTATTATTACACAGGCACACTTACAAAAGGATAGGATAAGAAAATAGCAGAACAAACTTTGCATCACCTCACACAGGTTTTGCTGAATCTTCCAAGTCAATAAGGACTGAACACCTTTAAATCTATTTTGATTTTAAATAAAACAAAAACAAATGGGGAAAATGTAATTGTACCTGGACCAACAAAATTGTCTTGCTTCCTTGACGTGATTTCAAGTGGCCGGGATATTAAAACTCTGAAAAAGGGGGTTTATAATGGAAATGCTGACAGACTATTAACTATAGCATCGCTGCTCTAATAAATGGAATGGGCTGTCGTAATCTCTAGTTCATAAATATGCAAATACAAGGCAGAGGATTTGCTCCAAAGGATGTCTCTATAATTTTAACTGACCTTTACTGATACTAAACGAGCCTGTTGCTTCTGGTTTCACACATTAAATACAAAGTACTGTCTATTTTGCTTCTGGGATCTCAGATGGCTTCTCCAAAAAGAGTGTCAAAATTCCCATCTTGTTCAATGGAAACAAATCTGGGTCCCAAATGTCAATACAAGGTTGAAAGTGACGATCACTGAGCAAAAACCTTCTTGGCTGCAAGCGATTTTAGTTTGGTACACATTCATATTCATGCCAAAATTGTTTGTGGAATTAATTATCTCTTTTTGGGAGAATTCAAGTGCCTCTTTTCCATTCATGTGTCAAAGACCCCTCTGACCTGCCAAAATGCAGTCAGTCACTCAGTGATAAACAGCCTATCAGCGCAATGATATCAGTGTTGAATGTATTCCAGTTTCCTGCTTTGGGCCAAATGGAGGTAAATCCAATGACTTTATATTTAATAACCTAAATGTAATTTATTTTGTGTCTTTCATTACATGGGAAAGAATTGGATGGCTAGCAGTTTTGCAGATTTCACCCTCCCCCCCTAATTATTTTAAGCTATTCATCCTGGTATCTAGCCCATTGATGTTCAGCCAAATTGCCAGCAGGGGAGAGATCTGTCCAATCCTGAAGCTAAATGAATCACTGAAAGTCAATCTGTTTAGTTTCTCTTGCTGCCGGGGGTTCCTCTGTCCTGGCCTCATTCTGCTCCAGTCAGAAAGAGGGCTTCAGAATTGGGCTTTGGCTGCCTCCTGTTTCTCCATCTCTGTTCTGTTCATCGCAGCTGTTTGTGGATTCTGACCGGCTGGACACACAACACAGATGCTTCCATCACAATGCTCTATGGTTCTTGCTCTGATGGAAAATGAAGACGTTCTGGCTTTCTTGTAGTTGCTAATACAGTAATTTATCAGGCATCTAGATGAAATATGAACAACGTTTTAATTTGGTTTATGAGAGCACTTGGTGTATCCTGAGACCCTAGAACTTTTCAGCATAGAACATTCCAAGATACTTGTAGACTGAAATCTTTTTCTCTCACCACTGGCCTTATAAACCAAGGCTTCTCTAGAAGTAAAGCTAAAGAATGGTCAATATCATCTTTAAACTAGAGCATTACAGTCCTTGCTGTGCTTGCTAACTAGCAAAAATGCCACAGTTTCTGCCTTTCTACAGCGTCATGATTCAATTACGCAAAACTATGCTCTAGTCTTAAGGACTCTCTGTAAGATTAAGATAACTGGTATTTTCGTGGTAAATGATTAAATTAGCTGACACCGTTTTATCCTGAACTTTGCCATTAAGGCTGACATTTTTATGCATTGTACGTAGTAGGCTGCTGGTAATCTAAATTGCTGTGTGCTTCTCATCTTTCAAAGACTTTAAGAAGCTAAAGAGCCACTCCTTTTTTACTTTGATTTGCAAGACAGAAGAAGTGTTGGGTCTCTGTATTCTAAGACAAATAACTGTTTTGAGCATACTCCAGCAACTAGAGTTTGAGTGCCCCCCCAGGGGGCCTTGGCTGGGAGGGCGGGGTATAAATATAACAATAGATTAAAAAAAAAGATTCTTGGTCAGGGGTTGAACACAGATGACAATTCATTGGACACAGTTTTATCCTGCCCTTCCTCCAAGAAGCTCAAAGTTTCCATATTACTCTTTCAAGGGAGATCGGGGGGGGAGGGGGAGGGGGAGGGGGAGGGGGGAGAGAGAGAGAGAGAGAGAGAGAGAGAGAGAGAGAGAGAGAGAGAGAGAATATAACCGATGGGCCAAGGTCATCCAGTGAGCTTCATAGCTGAGTGGGGATTTGAGCCCAGGTCTCTCCAATTTCTTAGTCAGTTGTTTCTCATGTGGGGTTCATGAAGTAATTTTTCTTTCTAACCCTCTACAGTTGGTCCTGCTTCTACATTTTTATTCTAATTTCTATAATGTGATTTGATTTTGGACAGTAGGACATACTGTCCTCAGGTTTTTTCTGCTGTGAGGGTGACCTCTCTGCTCAGCTAATGCATCTCCCCGACTTTGACCCAAGTACAGACTTCTGTTCCTTACCTCCATGCTTCGGCAGTCTTTTCAAAAACCTTTGTTCTAAAGAACTTGCCATGTTTATCCATTTTAACAGTTCTTTGATCCTTTTTTTAAAACAACAACAACAACAACATAGCATTGTTCTGCATAAGGTGTGCCTTCATAACTTCCACAATGGCCAGTCAAGTTAGCGCTCTGAACAAGCCTGTAGCAGCCTGTCTCCATGGAGGCTCACACATTTCCCAGTAGGGCCTCAAACAAATGAATGGAATATCCATGATTTCCTCACAGAAACTTCTAGAGCCCTCTTACCAATACCATGTGCATTCCCAAGTCTATGAATGTCTGATGTTTGAACTCCATTGAATACGAATGAATGGTTTCTCTAAGTTCTCTCTGGCCCATTCTAAACACCCTGCCATACTCAGTCATAATACTAAATGGATTTTCTTCCAGGGTAACTTAAGCATAGAAAAAATGATCCTGAAAAATCCAGCCTGAAGCAATGGTAATCTTGCAGTCCTGAACACCGTCATACCTTTATAAACCCATTGACTTCAGTGGACTTAGAAGGGTGAAACTCTGTTAACTGGGCAGAGCTGAGTGGTTATAACACTACCCCTTACCACTTTTTTTGTTTAAATATAAATATTACTATTTGAAAGACCAGCCAGTTTAGTATAGTGGTTAGAGTGCTGGACTAGAACTGAGGGAACTTTGGTTTTCAAGTCCTGCTTTCCATTAAATGTGTTGCATGACTTTGGGCTGGTCACTGACTCTCAGCCTAATCTACTTCACTGAACTGTTTGTGATGATATGATGGAGGAGAGAATAGTCATATACCCAGGGTTCCTTAGAGGAAGGGTAGGATAAAAATGCTCTAAATAAATAAGCTCTTTTTCTTTAAGTGGACGCTATCGTCACAATTTTAAAAGCCCATTTTACCAACAATTGCAGTTGTGGCAAAACACTGTCCAAGTGATGGCAGTGCACCCATGGTCCTCACCTGGGGCTACAGCCCTGGAGAGTGGCAGGGAAGTGCCTTGGATTGCCACAAGGCCAGCATTCTCTTCATCTGGCTTCTTCTAGAAACAGAAAGAACTGGTTGTTGCTAGGCTTTATTCAGTTTTGAAGCCTGTATGTATGTTCAAAAAGGGTGAGTTTGGATCTCAAATGGGCTTACTGTTCAAGCCATCTATATCTTTCACCCTTTGGATGAATGCAAGATATAAACTTTAAAAGTAGTAAATAGATATGGTATCCCCCCCACTGTATAACAAATTATCTAAAAAGGAAAAATGTGTGTGTGAGAGATCTCTGTGGCATATGGCTTGCTTGAGTCATCTGGAACTATTTTCTCTGCAGGCATTTGTTTCTAGAACACTCCCTCCTGCCAGATGCACCCTGTGATCTGGACTGCACAGACTGTTCTGTGGTGTGTGTGTGTGAGTAGGCTAGGGAATGAAGGGGTTTGACTTTGATGGAGGGATTGAAGTAAATGAGTTATGTCATTTATATATCATTATCATTTATATATGCTGATGTGGTGATTCCTACCTTGACATAATACTTTTACTGGCCTCCTGTGACTTGGTACTTGTTGGGTTTTTTTTTAAGTACAAAGTATAAAAGGCAACAGAGGTCAAGCGAATTTGGCATTTTGGTCTGGTCAGAGATCCTGATTATTCATAAATGTTTAGCCATGCTTCTCAGTGGCTTCTGAATGACAGGAATTCCATGGCAATTTTATCCCCCCCCCCCGCTAATACGAAATAACTCAATAGGACAAAGAACTCATTTTCTCTTTTCACACCTTGAATATTATAGCATTTTCATAGCGAAGAATAAAATCTCAGTTCTTATAAAACATCTTCCACAGGTGTGGGGGGAAAACAGCCTCTAGAATTGTTCATAGTGTCTAGACAGTCCTTTTCTTGAATGGACAACATTATTTGCAAAGATTTTTTTCTCCTGTGAAATTCACATATTTTGAGTTAAAATCTTCAGACAAATGGTAGATGACAAGCCTCAAACTGATTACCAGGAAAGTGACAGCCACCTGACAGTATGTGGAACTTAAAATATCTTGTGTGTCTTATATAGCATTTTTTGAGAATTTTAATGCTATATATCTTGAGACTCTCACCTTTATTTCAGAATTCTAAACCTTCAAAGCATATCAGTTATTTCTGAGTTTGTAACATTGCACATATTACGTGTTCTATAGACTGGACCATGTGTGCATAGATTCTGTGAGGGAAGGACTCATTGGTTGTGCAGTGATGGTAAATTGCAGATTCTCACTGCTCAGGTGACGCATGTCTGCTTCAGCTTTTTGAGAATCTGAACAGCACATGGAGAATGGTGTGTTTGCCACAGAATCACAATAACCAATGGGTTGGTTCCTAATCATCATGGGCAGAGAGAAGTTCACAGGGTGGGGCTCTCCCATCTCCTCACTCCTGCTACAGCTCACTGAGCCTTCTGATCCCGGGAATCAAGGGACCCTCAGGAATAGCGTGGCAGAGCAAAACAGGAGTCAGCAGTAAGAAGGGGGAATTGACAAAAATGTCCTCCCTTCCTCTGTTAATGGAAATGCTGTTCTACCAAAATAACAGCCCTTATGCTGGCAGAATGGCTCCTTTGGATTGAACCCGGTTTAGTTGAAGACCTAAAAGCCATCACAAAGAAATCATCAAAAATGAAGTACCCACAATCCCTAGCACTTGCTCTGTGTATTTACATCCCCAACCCCCATTAAATCAACCTGGGAACTATAACATAACATCATAGTTATGCTTATCTCATGCCTTTATTTGCTGATCCAGAAAGTTTTAGGATCAGGTTGCTGTATGTTGAAAATTCTTCTGCTGAATTGGATATCACTAGATAAGCAATGTAGCAAATTAATAAGCTAATGTTTATCTATTGACCTATATAAAATATTGATAAATCATTAATATAGTCTTCCAGTGCAAACATATATGCATTTAATTTTAGACTTAATGGGGTATGTGATGAAGGTATACGTTGCTACTCCTTTAATCATGCTTTTATCTTTATTGTCTAGCACAAAAGGCTGTTGTTCCACATTAGATTGTCATGGGAATAATTTGTTTTCTAATCCTATATGTTATGGTAATCATTCATTACTGAAGGAGGAAAGCACAATGGTAGGAACAAACTCTGACACATTTTGAAGTAAAAATGCGGTATAAAACACAAGGGAGGCACTTTTGGGCAAAACATGAGCATTTTAGTTTATTATTAGAACTAAAAATAGATGAAGTGTTTCCCTGTCCTTTTTGGTCATGACCTATTAGAAAGTTAAATCCATGTGAGTGACTGCTGTGTAGTTCCAGAACTGCATGGCCTCTCCTACTGGACAACCAACTAGAAACAGGGTAAGAAGTAGCCTCTGAGACAATTATTTGATTGCTGTCTCCAGCACTACCACAGAAAGCTGGTTTGGAGGCTAAATTTAAGGGGAAAGTGGGGTAATAAATAAATAAAGCCCCAAAGTGAAGCATCTTATCCCACATTATAGGAGGTGCTCACTCCTGTCACTTGACGTGGCATTCTGGAAGGTGTACTTATGAACTGATGTACTTCTGACCATGCACACTGGCCTTGCATTTCAGTGGTGGTACTTCTCCTTTGGAATGCTTTCCCCCTTGAGGTTTGTCTGGCACCTAGCTTAATACATCAAAACACTTCTCTTTACCCATGCTCTTAACTGAAAGTTTATTTCATTCTTGTAGTTGTTATGGCCTGTGTCTCAACGGAGTGCAGTTTTATACCTACTGTTTTTTGCTGAAATTATGTTATTGCCACGTGCATTTAAAATAGCATATTCTTTGCAACCAACTTACTTCTGCAATAGGAGAACAAGATCTCACAGAACTCCTAAGCCCTTTAAGGACAACTGGATTCCTTTCATAGCAGGGAAAACAATCCCATCAAGGGCAACAGCCTTCCTGGCCAGGATAACCTCCATCTTTCCTGGATAATCAAGTCCCTCACCAGAACATCAAAAGCGAGCTCAGTGTACACACTTATATCTAGCATATGAACTTTCTCATGTGATGGACCCAATATTATCTTACAAGGACTTTTGGTGGCCATGGCAACCATGAAATCCCCAACCAAGCCAGTCAAGGTGGCCTCCACTTGAAGTTATAGTTCCCCAGGATCATCAGTATATGATTCTTCAACATTTAATTTGAGACTACCTCACTCAGACTACCTCCATGAGTTTAGGGTATTTAATGTCAAGCTTGGTGGATGATATACCAAAATAACACCATTATATTCCTGGTTTCCAATATAAGAAACAAAAAATCAGTGCTAGCAATCATCTGCACTGTGACTCTGATGAAGGTGAAAAACACTCAGAGGATACATGCAATTTCAGAAATTCAAATTTGCAAAGCTAGAACTTGCTTTTTTGTTGTTGTTGTTGTTAATGATAACCTGATGTGATAGATATGATATGTGTGCAAATCACAAAAGTCATATAGTGACTGAATGATGTATGGACAGTGTGGAGCTTGTCATCTACATATATAAAAGGAAGTCTTCTCACCATAAAATCAACACCAAGGCAACATCCTGAACTCTAGAAACATGAAATTTGGGGAGAGCACTCCTACCATGATGTAGATGCTCACTAAGAAGGGATTTTTAGAAATTCGACCCCTAAGGGGGTCAAAAGGGATAAAATGTGCTCCCCCTATTGCTTCTTATGTGGCTGTGAGGCTGCTGTCTTCTTGCACCTCCCACTCTCTGACTGGTCAGCTGCAGAGCTCAATGTTCTGAGGGGGGGAACAGTTACAGGAGACTGCAGAGAGCTAATGACAGTTGAGGAAATCAGGAATGGCCAGCCACCTGTGAGGTGAATCAATGCTGATGGCACATCCTCTCCAATGGCTTCAAACACGCTACCCCCACCTCATAAACCTGACAGGTGGCTGTCTGTCAGGTGCAGCAGTGGGTGCAGGGTGCTTAAAGCCCTCAGGGAGCCTGCCCCAGCAGTAATGCCTTAGCGATCATGCTAGCCCAGCCTCCCCCTCCTACACCACATAGGCTTGCAATACCCCTCCCCCTCCTACACCACATAGGTGCAGGAGCAAGGGGAGAGAACTGAAAGTCATCGGGGAGGCTGCCCAAGCCACCCCAATACCTTCAGATACGCTACCCCTCCTATACCTGACAGACAACCACCTGACAAGGGTTGGAAGGGGTGTGGAGTGCTTAAAGCCACTGGGAAGGCTTGCTCAGCCTTATCACTGTTGCTGCCCAGTCTCCCAAATGCCTTTAAAAATAATCCCCCTCCCTTACACCAGACAAGCAGGTGTCTGTCAGGTGTAAGAGCAGGACCAGGGTACTTTAATCCATCAGGGAGGCTGCCCCAGCAGGATCACCTTAGCTATGCTGCTGGTTCAGCCTCTCCAATGGCTTTAGCCACACTCCCACCCACTATGGAAATATATCCCAAATTTGTAGAAAAGTGGTTTCCTGTATTCGGTTATTTAACTTCTCACAGTTTGGGTTCTAGAAAATTGTTTCATATGAACTTGCTTAATATCTGACTTCTCCGACATTGTTTTGAATATGTAGTTATGTCCCACTTCTTGAATGTAACATAAATGAGAAGCATTTTTGTTAAAAATTATGTCCTTTACCACCACCTCCCAATTTAATGCCCAGGCCAAACTCCTGCACCAAGAAACCCAAAATAAGGGGAGTGCATTCCTACCATAATGTCAACCCCCACTACAAAGAGATTTCTGAGAAACACAACCCCTAAAGGGGCAAAAAAGGGGCAAAATGTGTTCCCCCAATAGTTTTCCATGTGCCTGGCAGCTTGCTGCCTCTTTGTCCCCTCCCCCAACTGGTCAACTGTGTAGCTCAGAGTTCTCAGGTAAAAACCTGCCTTCTTGTACTCACCTGCTTCTGATTGCTCAGCTGTGGATCTCAGTGTTCTGAGGTAAAAACACATCATGCCTTGCCTCAGTAGTGAGGATCCTAACAAAACTAACAGCCAGGATCTACCCTGAAATTGCCAGTATCATGGAAAATTCCACAGCCAGCCTGTACAAGCATGCCATTCTGACTCCCAATAATGACAGGGCTACCATCATCAATGAAGCTCTACTTAGCTCCTTCGAGGGGGCAGAAATGGAGTACAGATCTGTGGACTCAGTGATACAAATGGATGACATGGTTCACTACCCTGTAGAGTTCCTCAGCACCCTCAACCCTCCTGGCTTCCCAGCCCACAAGCTTCTCCTCAAAGTGGAGGATCCAGTGATGCTGCTGTGAAACTTCAACCCACCCACACTCTGCAATGGCACCAGACTGCAAGTGAAGGCCCCACACAGGAACATCATTGAGGCCACACTGCTCACTGGCATTGCTCAGGGAGAGTCGGTGCTCATACCTTGCATACCACTCATACCATCAGCAAAACCCCTTCGCTTTCAAGAGGCTGCAGTTCCTCCTCAAGGTCTGCTTGGCTATGACCATCAACAAGTCCCAAGGCCAGACACTGAAGGTGGCAGGAATTGACTTAACAAACAACTGCTTCTCACATGGACAGTTCTATGTGGCCTGCTCCAGAGTGAGTTCACCAAGCAGCTTGGTGAACCTAGCACCTGAGGGCAGAACCATCAATGTGGCCTACAGAGAGGTCTTTCAGTAGAGGAAAAAACCCCAATGTGCATGTCTCACTTCATTTTTTACACTACAGTCTTCTCCATTAGAATTCCTACAACAAATGTTACATTTCAAACTTCACATCATCAGTATTATAACTGGATTTACAGAACTTAAATACTGTAGCAAAGCACAGGTATCAGGCTAGTGATGTATATAACTGCAACAACATCTTTTAAAGTATAAAGTTTCCAGTGCTGGGGATTATTCTGTTCTAATTAAATCAGGGCTCTTTAGCCAACAATGAGAACAACATTAAAAATGTTGGAGCCGATTCTGCACCAACTGTTTACAATGCGTTTCCTTCTCCTCCCTGCCTTTCCAGTTGGTACAAGTATTGGTTTGAGCCAAGTCTTGGCCATGTTAGTGAGAAGAAAATTAAAGAAGATAAGATCATGTTTGATCAAGTATCTTATGAGTGATGAATGTACTCAGAGGCACACATGACATTCCACAACTGACCATGGCTGGAGGACAGAATGGCCACGGGCTCTGGTGGCATAATGTGTTATACCAGCAACAGTTTTAGGCTCATCATTTCCTTTGCGTATGAGTCAGACTCGACTATGCAACTGCACAACAACAAACTGACATTCCAGGCATGCAAAAAGAGGAATCAGTTTTCTTAAGGAGCATGCCTAAGATTATTGGCAAAGAAATAGCTGCTTTGGGGGTCTTGTAGACAAGCAAAAAATGGTGTGTTTTTGTGTACATGTGTGTGTGTGTGATTAGCGGCAAGGCCTATACATATATAGGCATTCTGAAAATCTCAGTTTTCCTTAACAAAGCAAATTCCTAGTTCTTAAGGTTTGAAAAATAGGTCTGAAAATGTGAGGGCAATGCCTGATGAAATCAACCAAACTGGCAGGGTGGTTGGGTGGGCTAAGCTAGATTTCCAATGGACAAGGATCAGAGCTTTTAAATGCTCAGTGTAGCTCTTTGCCCCTATCCATGGCTAGCAGAAACAAGCACATTATGCAAATCTACATGATTTACATAATGAATTTGGCACACAATTTGGAACGCATCTTTTCTTGGAACTGTGTACATCACAAATGAAAACACTCCTAGTTGAAGTCATGACTTCTTATTTTTATAATAAAAATAAGCTCTTTTGGTTCACCTGTGTGGGGGCTTAGCCACATGATCCTGAAAAGTCTGCCTAGTTTCTCCTTTGCACCATCTTTCTGCAAAGCATACATAGCAATATCTATAGCCAAGACAATGAAAAGCTGGTTTAAATCAAGGGTGCTATGAAAGCACACCTTGACCAATGTCCTTGTCTCCTTTTTCTGTTTTAGCTTAGTGGTATGCTGTACTATTGGAGAGAGAAGTCTTTAAGTTTAATTGAACATCCATGAAGAGCTGGGTTCATGGCTTATGGGGGGCAGGCCTGTAGCCAAAGGGGGCCCACAGGGGCAATGTCTCTCCCAAATTTGCCAAGCCTCTCCCAAAACAGCCATGAGCTTTTGTTTTCATCCCCCCCTCCAACTTCCCAGTGACCTGTGAGCTAAGCTGGAGCCTTGCGAGCATTGGGGAAGAAACAGAGGGGGTGGGCTGGAGGTAGGCAGGCTTGCAAGAGGGGTGCCTGGTGCCTGGGATTGGCTTCGGGCTGGGATTGGCAGCAAGGTGGGAATGTGCGCAAAGCCCCTGCAGGAGACCACCAAAGCCAGGGCTGTGGGAGAAGGACCCTTCAAGGAGGCCCAGGGTGGTTCTGTCTGCCATGGCTTTCTCCTCTCTGTGTGGTTCTCACTCAGTACAGGGTAGCCCTCCTCCTCACGAAGTCCACTGCTTTTGTGCCACTTCAGGGATGTTTCCCTCAGAAGGAAAGCCCACTGTCCTCCCTAGCTCCTCCTGTCTCTGCTTCCCTGCGACCAACACATGGTCATCCCAGTGCAATGCAAACAGCAGGTGAGTTGCCCTTTCCTTTCTTAGTAGGGAAAGTGCCCAGGCTGGCTTGACTCAGCAAGTTCAGGTCAGGGACCAAAAGTGCCACAGCCTTCATGGGCAACCCGATCCTGAGGGTTCCAGCAACTGTCTCACCCACCTCCCCCATGACCCGTGGCTGCCTATCCCTCCCTCACACCCTCCCTCACCCTCCACCTGCCCTCCTGTGCTACAAGCTCCACTGCAGTAAGCTGCCCCTGTTGCCCGCCCACAAAAAATTTCTGGTTACAGGTCTGATGGGGGAAATAGCATTACAGGTGTTAGCCATATTGTTCTAATAACTTGACTGTAGTGTTCTTCAGCTGTCCATCACAGGAGCTTTCAACAATTAGCAATTAATAGATAAATAAAATTAAGTATCAAAAAGGCATTTAAAACATCAAAGGCATGGAGGAAGGGAGTTGTGTTTCACTTTTCACCCGAAATATCAAAGACAATATTTCTCACTAACATTATGACCATCATGTAACCACAGTGGAAACTCACAGTCTTAATAGGGTGGGTGGGGGAAGTAAGAGAATTGCATTTTACAAATTTACAACTTTGCAGGTATTGAAAATTTCCATTTCCCCACAGCAAAAGCACAAACTTGAATAAAGACAACTGGGTCAACCATAAGCTATGATAGCTGCAAATAAAAATAGAAACTAACCTAGGGTCATCACATTTGAAGCAACATTTGAATCTTGTTCAATGACTATCTAGATTCCATGAGAGAAAATTCCTCTTTAAGAACATGAGAACATAAGAGAAGCCAATGTTGGATCAGGCCAATTGCCCATCCAGTCCAACACTCTGTCACACAGTGGCTAAAAATACCAGGTGCCATCAGGAGGTCCACCAGTGGGGCCAGGACACTAGAAGCCCTCCCCCAAGTACCAAGAATACAGTGCATCACTTGCCCCAGACCGAGAGTTCCTATCTATACCTTGTGGCTAATAGCCACTGATGGACTTCTGCTCCATATGTTTATCTAATTCCCTCTTGAAGCCATCCATGCTTGTAGCCATCACCACCTCCTGTGGCAGTGAATTCCATGTGTTAATCACTCTTTGGGTGAAGAAGTACTTCCTTTTATCTGTTCTAACCCAACTGCTCAGCAATTTCATTGAGTGCCCACGAGTTCTTGTATTGTGAGACAGGGAGAAAAGTACCTCTTTCTCTACCTGCTCTGTCCCATGCATAATCTTATAAACCTCGATCATGTCACCCCTCAGCCGTCATTTCTGCAAGCTAAAGAACCCCAAGTGCTTTAACCTTGCTTCATAGGAAAAGTGTTCCAACCCTTTTATCATTCTAGTTGCCCTTTTCTGCAGTTTTTCCAATGCTATAATATCCTTTTTGAGGTGTCATGACCAGAACTGTCCACAGTACTCCAAATGAGGTCACACCATTAATTTTACAGGGGCATGATGATACTGGCTGATTTGTTTTCAATTCCCTTCCTAATAATCCCCAGCATAGCGTTGGCCTTTTTTATTGCAGTCACACACTGTCTCGACATTTTCATTGAGTTATCTACTATGACACCAAGATCTCTCTCTTGGTCAGTCTCTGTCAGTTCGGACTCCATCAATGTGTATTTATAGTTAGATTTTTGGCCCCACTGTGCATCACTTTGCACTTGGCCACATTGAACCCCATTTGCCATGTTGATGCCCACTTGCCCATCCTCGACAGATCCCTTTGGAGTGTCTCACAATCCTCCCTGATTTTCCCCACCCTGAACAACTTCGTGTCATCTGCAAATTTAGCCACTTCACTGCTTACTCTTTCTCTTTCACACAATACAAAGCAACTTAACTTCAGGTGACTCAATGATCATATTTGTAATTTATATAGCATATTCCAAGTGCTCAAAAGTCTTTCACAAGAATGTTCAGTATTATTATCCCCAGGGGTCATTTCATAGAAAACGAGGTGCAGGAGCTCATTAGCATAACTTATTTGCATATGTCACACCCCCTGACATCACTGGAAGTTATTCAGAAGGCAACACCCACCGCTCAGGCTCCACCCAAAAATCTCCAGGTATTTCCCAACTCACATTCAAACCTGGGTCTCCCAAATCCTTGTCTGGAACACTAACCACTACACAACAGTTCATGGGGCAGCAGCTGTTGAGCAGTAGCAAGCAACTGGGCCTGCATGAGTTATGCAAGTTGCATGGTGGCTGCTGACAGGCCTGATGTGCTCTCTCCCCCTACATTTTACTGACAGAAACAAATGCTTGAAGGCTGGGAGCCTTAGCAGGAAGTTGGGGGGCCGGGCTTGTTACTCCCAGAACACTGTTCCTGCACGTTCCCGTTTGAAATGACCCCTGATTATCCCCATATTTCACATGGTGGATGAGGCCGAAAAAAGAATGACTTGACCATAGATCTTTGGGAACCTAGCCACTGTGCCACACCAGCTCTGTCTCTGAGACTCAAAGTAGAAGGGTCTGAGTAAAACGTGAAGAACATTACACTGTCTGAACAAAGTGCAGGGTTAGAGCCAGACTAATGCTTCCTCAGGAACAAGAATTTCTGCCCATGGAGCTTGATTTTTTCCCCTCCTCCCACCTGTGGCAGCCTGAAATATCCCCTGAATCCTGCTGCTTGGAGTTCCTCTTCTCCTCAAGCAGATTTTCAGGGGGCATTTCAGGCTGCCATGGGAATGAAGAAACAGGAAAATTACACTCTGTGGGTGGATCTTTGCACCACAGAAAGGATCCAAGATCCTTTAGGTTACCTCAAGTAACTCAATATTCCATTTGTGAGTTTGTTTGTAATATGCCAATTTGGTCAGACATTGAGATGTTGGAATGAAATTCGCTACACATTTTTCAGCTATAGTTGTACATTTCAGGATGGAATACCAGCTCAACTTTGAAACCTACTTCCAAAAGAGGGACAAAAATGCAAAGCACCCTTCATCTTCATTGTTGACTGAAATATTGGAAAGAAAACTGTTTCATACTTCCAGGCCAACATTCTGCATTTTCACATTGAACTCTACTGAATCCTATACCCATTTTAAAGAGAGCAAGAAAGATGCAGAGCAGCATGCAATATAGACGCCTTAAATATCAAAATATTGTAATGAAATGCATTCAAGATACAATGATGCAATTCAAATCTAGACTTTCTGCCAATAACCATTTTAACAAAGGCTGGAATGAATAAGACCTCTCAAACAATGTGTTTTACTAGTTTTAGGTGCACCAAAAAAAGTCGTAGGCACCTTTAGGGGATTATAAATATTGCCTCTCTTAAATAGCCATGAACCTAATGAAAAGACAGATTGTTCCCTAACCAATTAAACAATTCAGTAGATCTTAGATCATGCAATTAAAGTCTGATGCAGAACCATCACAGACCCTCTACCACTACACGTAGTGAGCTATTAGCTCTAGGACAAAGACTCATAATTTATGACAAGGAAGCTCCTTATAGGTAAGTCAAAATGTCTACAAAATGACAGCAGCACAGCTTTCTCAGCGAATCTTCTCCATCATAACCAGACACATCCTAAGCACCAGAGGTCCATCTGTGCAAATGTCAGTACGGTTGCTCAATTGCAGTCAGCCAGCTTATCTGGAGTAAACAGAGTCCCAGTGAAGATTTTAATCTTGATCACCAGGTTCTAACGATAATTGCAAGACTTCAACTATTCCAAGAAAAAAAAATAGAACAAAGGCATATGACTTCAGAGACTAACTTTTTAGACGTGTCATAATTCAGTAGTTTTTAAAAGTGATAGAGTGGAGACTTTATCTGAACTGTGGTTATCCAGATATCTGAATGCCCCATGTTACAGGCAAAACCAAATACAACTAACACTACTCTAACCCAAACCTCACAAGTTCACCACTCAGTAACAGCAACATGAAGCAATGGCTTGTATGTGGCAAGGGGTCACCATAAGCAACACGCCACAGATGTATAACATATATGTGTGTGTGTGTGTAGTCTTTTTCAGATGTACTTCTTTTAGAGGAAATGGCAATTGGATGTATTGGGCAGATCGTATGCATGGTTGGATACCCACCAAATTTAATGTCTGAAAAAGGCTTATAATCAGTGTTCCCTCTAAGATGAGTCTGTGAGCTAGCTCACAGTTTTTTAGCCTCAGGCTCACACATTTTTGTCTTAGCTCAGGAAGGATGGCTCCAGAGCAAACTAATTTATGCAGTAGCCAAATTGCTCACTCACAACTTTAATGCCAGTAGCTCACAAAGTAGAATTTTTGCTCACGAGACTCCACAGCTCAGAGAGAGCATTGCTTATAATGTATATGTGACATACATTGTCTTGAATGAATACTTTGCAGCAAAGTCAATCATTCATTTAGTTCCCAGTTATGAAGGCCTAAATACCCAAAGGGAATAGATATTTTTGCCACTCTGGATTGTCCTATAGTCTCACTTTTTGGACAAATAGGCAGAATACCAAAAGTATAGACAATCCCCTCATTTCTGCTCATTAACCAGCTAATGAGTCTTACTTGTTTGGTACTCGTTCATTTATTGTCAGCACATTGTCTGCTGCATCTTGTTATCATAATCAACTCTGCAGAAGTATCACCTTGAGCTTGGATGATTCCTTGTGCCACTCGGAAGCAAAATGAGTTTGCATCATCAGTGCCCAATGTCACTTCACATGTGTCACCGCTGCCTAAATTCAAGCTTGCTTAGTATTGCTTGGTTAGTATTTTATGCACCGTCATAAACAGCCAATGAAATTGGTAAGATTCTCCGGTCTCATCTGGAGATAAGCATTGTCTCAATTTGTTGGGAAAGCATAAAATGCCTTATTTAGACAATTCTGAACACAATGTTAAAATAAAATGATGATAGTGATGCAGGGGAATAAGGCATTTCTTCTGTCTGCCAGGTGGAGGCCATTTTTAATTGCTCTGAATGATGGTGGTCATTGTGTGGACAGCTGTTGCAGAAGCTTACTAAAGGTGGACATCCCAGATTTAATCTTTCTTTTTTTTGGGGGGGATAAAAGTAGCTGAACAGCTTAGTGTATTGTGGCATATAAACAATCTATTTCATTTAATTGAACACTGATACCCAGCTTTTCTCCCATGCTGGAGGAATCAAAGCAGTTTATATACAAAATATACTCTTCCCAGTTTAACAGAGATATACAAAACAGGCATTTGGGACACAGTTCCAGCAGGTGATGAGATATAAAGTCATCTGGCTGATTTTGGTTCTGGCAGTAGGACTCGTACAGGGTTGAAGGCTGTAATCCACAGGCTAGGAGTCAAATGCTAAGAAGCCTTTGGCTGGTATCTTTGGACAAGCCCAGGCTTAAATTATCTGCATAAAAGTGGAAGGTCAGATGTTCAGCCATAGTTGTTCCCAATTCCCGCTGCTTATGACACCCTCCACATGTCTCAGATGAAGAGTCAGACCATGGGACTATCAAGGTAAGTATTGCCTGCTTTGATTGGCAGCAGCTCTCCAGGATGTCAGATCAAGGTCTTTCTCATCATCAACAACCTGATCTTTTTAACGGGAGATTCTAGGGATGAAACCTGGGACCTTCTGCATGCAAAGCAGATGCTCTACCACTGAGCCATGGCAAACACCTCCATTAGCTGAAAATACCTGCAAAATGTATTAATTACCTGAATATGGATAAATGGTGACAGCTGCCATATGGGATAATTTAAACTGGCTCAGCAAGTACAGTTTTAATGTGACTAACACAGTCAGAAGAATCACATGGTGTGCCTTTTGCAGAACCAGACCAAATTCTGACAGAGGTGGGTTGTCACATGTACAGATGCTCTCCCTAGTGAGAAAAAATTGTTGTAGCTAGTGATCTAGCATGACAGAAATAACATGGAAGGAGATCCCTTCTCACAGATTTTTTCATGCAGGGAAGATTTTTTAAAACAAATATTGGGAAACACAGATAATCAATCTGAAGGAATGCAAACCTGAAAGAGTTAAGACTACACAATTCTCCTGACAGCCAGTTTGGTGTAGTGGTTAAGAGCGATGGACTCTAATCTGGACAACTGGGTTTGAGTCCCTGCTCCTCCACAAGCAGCCAGCTGGGTGACCTTGGGCCAGACACGGTTCTCTCAGAGCCGTTCTCTCAAGAGCAGTTCCCTCAGAGTTCTCTCAGCCCTTCCTACCTCACAGGGTGTCTGTTGTGCGGAGAGGAAGGGAAGGAGATTATAAGCCACTCCGAGAGTAAGTGAAGGGTGAGGTATAAATCCAACTCTTCTTTTTCTGTTCAAATAGTAGTCATATGTACACTGGTGGTGGCATTTTTACAAAGTGGATAAGAGAGAATATGGGGGTAATCTACCTTATTTATCATCAGCCCTGAGTAGAGCTCTGTAATTTTAAACATTGATTAGAAAGTATACAAAAACATTAATATTTGTGCCTTGATACAATAGGAGGATAAGTACATGCAAATGGAACTAAAAAGGAACAAAATTGTCTTCAGTACCACCAGACGGTTATCCCCAATTATATCCATAATATTGCATTCACTGTACATCTCAGAGCTCTTGAATCAGTTGATATTATTAGGCCCCATGATTATGCTGCCATAGGAGCTAAAGGAATAAAATTGGCATCAGCATTCATTACAAGTGGGTATTATTAGTCTGTTTCTAGACTGGGTCGTTCAACATTGCTGGTTAGAGTCCATGAATCAGACAGGTTTTCATTCAGAGCTTTATTTCCTTCCCAATCTTACATTTTGTTTTCAGCCTTTCACTCACCAAGGTGTTTTGTCAAGATTTTGAAGGGACCTTTATATAGGGTATATGCCTACCATCTTTTCCCACATTGTCCAAGCCTCATATTCTTGGTCACCTGCTTCTGAGAGAAGCTAGAAATTGTGATGTACTTTTAGGGAAGTTGTCCATGCCTCTGTGAAAAATTGTCACTATTGGGCAGTTGTTTTTTCACAAAAAGTGAAGCTATGTATTGATGTTATGGTCCCTACTGGCTGAGCCTTTGGTTTGAAGATTTGTGAAATTTCATTTTGATTCTCCTGTCAACATCATCAGCTGTCCTGAACTTCTCTGGCCAGCAGTCAGACCTTGATATGCAATTACAGTGGTAGGAATCTTGCTTACTGATGATCTTTTAAAGTATACTGCGTACATGTCATCTGTTTTTTCTGAGATTATTGTATTTTACAATGCACAGAACATGTTGTGCTCCCAATGTCTATGAGATTCAAAGCCCCCCTGAGAGTCTCCATGACCTACGAATCCTAGCTGTTGGCTTTTCTCTGAATACATACATTGCTGCTTCCTTGTGCCTGGCAGAAATGAGATACAGATGAAAGATGTATGGATGAAATTCTATCCAGATAACATGAACCCAATAATGATTAGCAAGTTAAAGGATTTGCGAGGAACTGGCTAAACCCATGATGGTTAAGTTAGGCATCAGCTACTCACTTGTCAAACTACTTCATTACCAAGAATTCCTACTACATATATCTCTGTCATGTACTTCCAATGAGTCATAATGGTCCGAAATACCACTCTCTTAACTCCAGCTCTTAGATGGCACAATGATTTGTTTTGCTCCTATTCCAATTGATTGCAAAGAAAACCTTTACAAAGTTTAAGCCACAACATGAAGTTTTCTAATCTGGGGGAGGGCAGGTTAGCAGGTCTGATATATCCTAGCTCTGTTATCTTGCAGCCAAAATGTCTCATTGTAATCTGTTTTGTTGCATCTGGATTCTATACACTGAAGAAGGGGAGTGCAGCTCAGTTGCAGAGCATCTGCTTGGCTTGCAGGAGGTCCCAGGTGCAATCCCCAGCGGCTCCAGTCAGAAAGGAGCAGGCACTAGGTGATGTGAAAGAGCTCACCCTGAGACCCTAGAAAGCTGCTGCCAGTCAGAGCGAATGATGCTGACCTTGCTAGACCAATGGCCTGACTCAGCATAAAATATTTTCATGTGTTCATACTGCAATCTTCCAGGCAAGAGCTAGGACACAATTTGACAAAATGATGGGGCATGATTTTTTTTTAAATTGATAATAGCTATTGTGTGTTTAACCTTTTTTCTGAGTTGAAATAATCTCCCTCCCAATTTGTCCTGCAGGGAAACTATGGAGGTTATATGCAAGTACTTCCATATAGTTCCCCAAGCAAGTAAAAGATAGATCAGTGGCATGGGAGAAAGCATTAATTCCTACTTCTCAGTGCTGTGACCCCAGTCTGAATTAGGATGGCTCTGCTGCTAATTAAGAGTTTTTGAGAACTCAGAGCTCACACACTTTCTTTTGTATTACCTGGACTGTGTTCTTGGTTTTGAATTTTACTTTCAGGCTGAGGAGTTTTCCAGATTACTTTAATGTTCCATTTTCATTCCCCTACGCTATTGTTCCCCCCCCCTTGAGTCCAGAAAATTTTAACATCCCTGTGCCAGGCTGATCTTTCCTCATCCCCCCCCCCCGTAAACTACTTTTTTTTTTTTTTTGCATTTCTCCTTGCCTAACTCCTGAGCTAATTCCTGCTATGCTTTGGATAGATTTGACATTTCTGTCTTGTATGGATGGAGTGTTCCAGACTAGCAGTACCGTAAGACACAGACCCTCTTCACGTATGCTGTATCAGTTTGGTTGCCTGGGTACATCATTGAACTTACATAAACAGGCCATTAAGGAAGAACCATGTGCTCAGATTGGCATGGGAGCAAATACAGAGGTGATGTTGGCCTTGGCAGTACAAGTGTATGTAAAGTGAGTTTAAATTCTAAGCATGCTCTGAGATCAAGATGCAACAAAATGAGAGTCATATCACCCCATTTGAATGGCTTCTGTTTGAAGAGGCAGGCCATGCCTATTCCACTTTCACAGCCTTCATTCACCACAATGGAAGCATTCTTTCCTCCATTCTAATGTATGATTCGCTATTTATTAAATCCATCTTCTAACGTGTGCAAATAAAAGAGTCTCTATTTCACCCCCAGAGGAGAATAAGAGGCAGCCAGCAGAAGCAAGAGGCATGGCCAGGTTTCATGCAGGAACGAAGAATATGAAAAAAAAGAGGAAACAAATACATTAGGAAAATTGCTGCCAGTGTTGGTTATTCAAGTTAGATTGTCCAGGGAGAAAGCTAATGTGTTCCCTAGCCATTACGGGGGGATTTTCGTGACAGTAGTGCCATTCATGAAACACTTCTGTGGTGCAAATAGCAAAGATCTTATGGCATTCTCATTTAATTTAATGGGAATGCTGTGGGGCCCTCATATTTCATGCCTTGAGATCACAGAACTGTGCAGTATACATCTTATTAGTTAGCATATACAAATGCTGTTTGTATAAACTAACACCCACACTTAATTACAGACTCTGTTAGTTGAACTTTTGTGTTATTTTTTCCTCCGTATTTTTTTTCCCTGGGAAAAATAACAGCCCAAAGATTTGATGCTCCTGCATTAACTAAAGTTCAGACTTCATTTATTTATTCATTTTTTTTACCCTGCCTTCCCTATGCTTCAAGTTGGCTTGTATAATGATCTTCCCAGCAGAAGGGTACACCATATTTAATTGAAGCAAATCTCAATAAGAAGCTCTCTCTGGTTTTGCAGGCTTTACAAGCAAAGTTCTACTGGATCTTTGCTAAATGAAGTGACTGGATCTGTTGGGTGAAGCCCCAATAACTGCCAAATTAAATAAACCCACCAAGCATATCATAATACACATTTGCACAGCATGCTGAAACCAAAGAGCCATAAATCTGGAATCAAATTCTAAAAGTGAAACAAAACAACTTTAGCAATTTTAGATGGTTTAGCTACCAGTTAGCTTCTGTGCAGAATTCAAGGTGTGGGTTTTGTCCTGCAGAGCTACAGAAGGCCTCAAGCCTCCATATCTGAGAGAACATCTTTCCCAATTGGAGCCCTTCCACCCACTGAAATCTGTTAGGCCCCGCTAAGAGTCCTCTAATTCCCAAGATAAGCTTTATGGGTAGATGGAGCAGAACTTTCTTAACTGTGACCCCAACTATGAAATACATCGGTACAGTTTTTCAGAGCCAAATTCAGGTGTGTGTTATTTGTTTCTGATTTTTTTTTTGCCCTCACAAAATGCACAAATGAAAGACTAGCCTGTGTCAGCATGGCTTCCCTTTCCCTTTGTGTTGTTTTTCCGCTAAAATCTTCTCCAAGGGAGAAGAAAAAACAGGTGCCCATTTGCCTTGGAAGACCACAAGCAGGAGAGATGTATGTGAAGTGCAACAACAAAAACTCACACCTCTGTGTCTCAATGCCTGCTTCCATGTTTTGCCAAAGTTGCTGTAGATAATTTTTATAAAACAAAATATGTTAGGGCCAAACGACTTCTGTCTGTGCACCACATGTAGCTCGAACCCCAGAAAGACAGAATAAAACTCTCTGATACTTTACAGATATTTTTGGTATGTGATCATTTTTAAGGCTGGGTTGTGTAGCCCTAAGTACTTTTTAAGTTCTCTGTGGCTAGGGTCCACTACACACAAGAGGAAGTGATTTTAACTGATTACCCCCCGGGTGGACTTTTGACTCCCATCACACATTATTCTTGGGGGGGGGGTAGTTCCTGCCCAGGAACAGGATTGGAGGGACATTTTGGTCTTCAGTGGGAGAGGAACATGTGAAAATCATGCTCTGTGGGCAGAAATCTGTTCCATCTATGGAAATCTTCTGAAGGATTCAAGCCAATAAGTTACTAGTGGCTTTGATTTTTTAAAATGGTAATACACAGTGTATAAGGTCTTCATTAGGCAACAGAGGAGGGCTCTGGGCCGTAGCCAGTGGTGGGGGTTTAGGAGCTGAGCCTCCCCTCGATTAGGGTGGAGCCTCACCATGAGCTTCCTCCCTCACCCCCATCTTCACAAGTCACCAAGATGGGATGTTGTCTCTCCAAGGCTCTCTAAGAGCTGACAGCCCATCTCGCTGGCTTGTGAAGATGGGGGTGGGGGGAAGCTTGAGCTGCTCCAGTTGAGTCTGGCTGCCTCCTCTTTGGCTCTCCTCCTCCCTCTCCAAAATAGTGACATCACCACATGGAGGACCATGACATCCCCTCCCCCAAGTCCAAAGCCTCCTCCCAGCGAATATCCTGGCTATGGGCTGGGAGGGATCATAATATCCTTTATGAGGAGCCTCTCTCCAAAGATACAATTATGGATGTGTAGAAGTGGGTCTTGAAAAATCCCAGATTATTAAGAAGTATTCAAGAATATTGGGGGGCAGTGTTTTAAGGCTCCCAGGACTGTTTTTCTTTAATTTTACTGTGTGCCTGTGTCAGTGTCTTCTTGCCAGAGCTTGGTATTGGCTTGTCAACTTGTTTAGACTTGGACTCTGTCCTTTGAAATCGGTTTTTGTTGGTCTTGCAACATTATGTTCTTTGCTCAAGTTGGTTTGTGTGGGCTATAATCTACGATTATTGATCAGATTCAAGGTTAAATGGCAAAAATGTATATTTTAAGAGCATTTAGTGTGTTTACTTGTTTGTGCTTCATAATAATGAGGATCTCAAGGACAATATAAGGCTGCGATCACACACACAATTAGCCCTGCCATAGGCATGGATGCTGGGCAGATTTAAAGGGTGCGATCAGACAGGAACATCTGGGAAGCACCCCGCACCCATCAGCAACCTGTTTTGCTCCGCCACAGAAATAGAGTAAAAAGACACCGGGGAAGATCTGGTAGTAAATGGGTTGCGATGGGCCATAGATGGAGTTTCCCGTGTCTGATCACTCCAGCATGCTCTCATGGTGTTGGGATGGTCTGATCAGGCCATCCCAACTCCATGCTGTTATTCCACCCCCTTCTCAGTATGCACATCATTGCAAACTCCATAGAGAGTCCTCAGTGTGGAGATGTGATTCATTGATTCCTCGTTTAAGTGCATCGGAAACAAACAGCAACCCCCACCGACTCACCTGCAGTTGTGTCTGATCATGCAGTGGAGGGCTGTGCTCACAGCTTCCAAGAACTGTGTGATCGCGCAACTGCGGGTCAAATTCCTCCGGAGGAAATAGCCTCACTTCCCCCCGCATTATCTTGTGCATGTGACCGCAACCTAAGTTTTACAGATGTATGTGTCTGCAAACTGAGGACAGATGCATACTGAAGATCATGCCTAAACCCTCTATGTGCATTTTACATATCTTTTGAAAGATCTGATGTATGTACAGGCTACTCCTGTATATGGTTCTTTAGGAGGTGCTGGGGCCAAATCTGCTGATTTGACTGGTGAAAGATGGCTTTGAGGTTTAGGCAGAAGGAACAGGGTTGGATGCACCAGTGGAAGAACAAACATAGAGGCAGAGCTATGAGAAGAACACAGGTTTCCAGTTTTATTTAGAAACTCCATTGACCTTTGCTTGATATTTCAGACCTCTGCCAGATATTTCATATGGTTCTGCTCCCAAAACAACAAAGGTGGTATGATATGGTGTTGAGGGGAACTAGCTGTGACTGGGGCTGTCTGCTGTAATTTTGGTGGTGCAAGGACACTACTGTGTATTATAATGTTACTCCTATGAACTGTATGTAACCTCTGAATGTGCAATTGTTGAAAAGCTGGTTATCAAATTATGTGTACAGTGTACATATGTTTAAGCTTTTTCAGTGTGAAGGGCCAGTAACATGCTCCTGCTCTATCCCATGTGTATTCACATGCAATGTTCCTTTGGTCTGAGACATTGTGCATGTATATAGGAGCATATAGCATAAGAAGAACTCTGCTGGATCAGACCACTGGTCCATCTAGTACAGCATTCAGTTTCACACAGTGGTCAACAACTGTTGTGAAGGGCCAGTGAGCAAGACCTAAAGGCTGAGACTGTCCTCTGACAATTGCTTTCACACATCAGTACTGCATTTCCATGCCTTCTATACTTCAAGTGTGAAAGGGACTGGACTATGACCTAAATTAAGAGTTTCCTAGTCTGCCGTCAAGCTGCTCACAAATTTCATTATAGAATGCAACCTAAATGGTTTTCCAAATGTTGTTTCCAAATGGCCTCCTTGAATAAATGCAAAATGAAACTTTTATGTGTCAATATGAGATTCTCATACATAGAGGAGTGTAAACTGCAGGGAAATCATTTGAAGACTAAATCCACTAATGACTGTGATGTTATACTTTAATTTATTGATAACTAAATAATCAGAGTATTTTTACAGGCTTTTTGAAACCTAACAATTGCATATTGTGCATTTGACTTCTGCACATACGCTGACACAAACAAATAAAAATGATCATAACAGCTGAAATGTAGTTAGGAACACAATTGAGAACATCTGTATTGTAAGCAGAAATAAATTAGGAATACTGAAGTGTTATGTAGCTGTGCAACTGAAGAATAAAAAAGTAACCTACAGCACCTGGATTAAGCCGTTATAAATAATGGATAAAGAGAAAAAATCGCATTACCCCCAGTATAAATTCCTCCCCCCAATGAAATATATTTTATGAATGTAGAATTACAGTAATAAATGCAGCATTTGTTTCCCCTCATAAAAGTTCTACTTCATGACTATAATATAGTTTGAAAGCAATGACCAACAGGTATAGGATTTGCAGGAGGTATTTCTTCTGTAAAAGAAATGTTGCTTTAACTGTGACTTCTTAAAAAGGATAAAGCACACAAAAGGATGAACACACATCCAAATGTGTTGCTTTACTTTTGTGAATGCCATCACACAACGATCACTGGCCCATTATGTGGTTAATTTTGCAAGACAGTACTACTGTACCATGTTATACAAAGCTAGCTTGTACACCCGTGGGCATTTGGTAGATGTACAAACTGGATTCATCCAGAACTGGGCTTGTTCTGGCACAGCCTGAAAGAAAAGTAGAGGGGTTCAAAAAAGACCAGTGTTAGGTTAGGAATAGGACATCTAGTGTAATCCTAAACATGTTTACTCTGAAGACAAGTCTGATTCAAAAAACATTTCCCCTGTAGCCCTGTCTATATTGCCTCTGGAAAGTATGTGATATTGAATCATGTGGGGTCAACCTAATCTGCTTGTGACTATCCAGGAAAAAGATTTTGAGGTCAACACAGCATGTTGCAGCAGTGAAAAGGATAATGTCAGTGCTAAGAATGACTAGCAAAGGGTTTAAAAATTATAAAAAGGATCGTAATGTATTACTTCCAAATCATATCTGATGTTATATAGTTGCCTTGTGTATGAGGAGATAAGGTGGAATGCGTAAGTAAATAAATAAAATATGAAGGGATAAGTTACCACATTGTCATGGTAACATACGAAGTAGGCTTAAATTCCACTGATTTCCCCAGGACTTTCTGGGAAAGTGTGCTTAGAATTACCCTGGTTCATTGTTTGCACCTTATGCCAGTATGGTGAAATGGTGAACATGTTGTACATGGTGCTGGGGAGACTGAAATTCAGTCTCATCTTGGGATGATCACTCTTCTAGCCTAACCTATTCACAGGAAGATAAAATGGAAGATGATAATCATGGATGTCCCCTGTGCTTTTGAGGAAGGCTGTGATAAAACAGTAAAAAATAATAAAATGTTGGAAATTTGAGGAAATGCCCATAACACAGAAGCCTAAGGACAATTCAGTGGGTGAGAGTTTATATTTGGACATGGGTGTCTAAAGTTTTGTCCCTTTTCAACCATCCTAGTTTCTGATTTTCCTTGGGAAAGGTACTACTTCCAAACACAACCTACTTTTTTACATCCTTCTCATATTGCTTATTCCCACTGCAGGACAAAAAGCATCACTGTGGAGCTGACTGATGTTGGGAAAAAATGGTGCGTGTGTGTGTTGGCAAGTGTTATGGTGCCTGTGTGTGTGGGCAAGTGTTAGGCTTCTTTTCCACATACAATCTCAGTTTGAAACAGGGTATTCTCACAAATCTCCCAGTGCCGTATCATTTGAATCACAGTGGCCTATGATGGGATCAAAAGCTTTCCTAATAGTGAATAATAATTTTAAAAAATTCCAAGAGAACCCAATGACCAAGCATTCTCTAGGGCTAAAAGGCTGTTTTGATTCATGGCATATTCCTTCCACAAATATTTATAAAGGACAAACACAAAGCCATTCCTCTGTTGAGAAAGAAACCATGCTAGACTTATGGGAAGCTAAGGAAGAAACTACAGGCCCTAGAATCAAACAGCATTGACAACTAAGAAGATTCCGAATGAAAAGAGACAAGAACATCCTATCTGTTGATAAATATAAAATGGCACAAACGGGGGGGGGGGAACCTTTATGAAGTCAGATCTGAGTCGAAAGTGTTTTTCCTTCATGATTAATGATTGGTCCAAAATAGGATGGGAAAGGTAAAGTAAAGTTCCTATTGAACCAGCATAAAAATGCCACAGCTGAGGGGGGGAAATATTGTAACATCAATTTAAAAATAATAATAAAAAACCCTTCCACTAAGATGTAAAGGTCAGGAAAGATTTGGGTGTTTTTAAATGCTGTCGTGAAGAAATTTTTATAAAGGTTAAGATGTCATGTAGTTTCAGAGTTATGGGCAATGGAGGGGGGTCCTTGAGTGCCAGCTGCACCTCAGGCCACGGCATGACTGTGAGACACAATGACAGTGGACGGCAGGAGGCTGGCAGATCACGGGCTATCGCTGGGGAAAATTGTACCTTGCTTCCCGAATAATGCAAAGCGGTATGAATATTTCAGAAGGAAAGAGAAGGGGGAAAAAAACTTTACCTTAAAAATATGCCTTCAATAACATTGCAAAGGTCTAATTTAAAACCCCCAAAGCAAGGAAATTTCTAGAGTTCATGCTGCCTTTCTGTCCTTAACTCAATTTACTGCACCTCTCATTTGCAGTACAAGTACCTATGGTTTGCACAGGCAACAAGAGCTAAAATTTAACCTGCTTGAGACACTGGAGTTAGACCAAGACTGGAAACTCAATCCTGCTGCTTATGTATCCCTTTAAGCACAAAGTGCATAAAGCCACGGTCCTGGTTGGGAAGGTGGGAAAGCAGGCAGGTGATACTATGGGGTGGTTGTTTGCTTCCTCCATAAATTGTGGGACTAATTCTTTTGCCCCCCTTCTGCAGCAGGCCTGGGGCCTCTGATGAGCATGCAGAGCCCTCCCACTTTCATGGGGACATCCCATGTATTTCAGACATCTCTCCATTAAAGCAAATTGTAGAACTCGCTCATCGGTGGCCAGATGCCAACAAGGTCAGAGGGCTTGTATTTTTCATTGTTGCATAGCAAAAAGTATTTCAGTGGGGAAGATTTTACTTGCCTCTGGCTGCGTTCAGATGGACAGCTAATTCTGCCATTGGCCTGGCTCTGATTTGATCCTGATCTTTTTGTCCAGTGTTGCATGACCAGATAGCTCCCCCAGTGAATCACCTTACCATGCGCGGACTCCGCTGTGGATTGTCTACACGGAGTCCACTGAAGGAGCCACATGGTCCATTTTTTTTAAAAAAAAATTCATTTGCACATGTACATATGCGCTTCACAGTATACTTGTTTTTCCATGCATGCACAAAATCAAATGGTTAAAGCACCCCATGAGGGACTACTTTCTGTGTGGAAAGACCTACCTTATCCTCCCTCTAGGTCCAATTACAATTATCGATGTTCATTAAGTTCACGGGCCATTCATAAACATTAAAGTGTTCGTGACGCTTGAGCAGAGCTCCACGGCTATCATTTGTATACATGTTTATACTCATATCGCTTACAGATTTTTAAAAAATGGCGTCCATTCAGGATGGCCTGAAGCAGACCATCCCAACAGGCTGATTGCGTGATGGAATGATCAGATGGGGGAAAGTCCATCATTGGCCCATCGGGAAGCATCAGCACCAGACTTTAAGTACGGCTCCCTGGTGGGGCTAAATGGGCTAATCATGGAAGTGGCACCTTTCCCAGATGTCGTGTCTGATTGTTCCCTTTAAATCCACCAGGCATTCATGCCTGGGTCGGATCTAAAAAGCCATCTGACCATGATCTTTGTCTGATAAGCTGCCCTGCTTGATTCTCTAAGTCTTCCAAAAGCACAAAGACCGAAAGGCACATCTGCAGGAAGTTCATAAAGCATCAGCCTGTTCACATACAATCCAGAAATCACAGAGATTCTAAGAGCCATAACTATTATTTATAGAAAACAAAATGTTTTCTTCTCTTTCTAGAAAACAAGAAACAGCAGAGTTGCTTAGCAAGTAGCTTTTCTCTATGAACTGCCTGCTCTGGACAACTGAGTGGAAGCCCCCTGGTATTGCAGCAAGAAAGCTTTGCTAACAGGCAGCTGTGATACTTCTGCTAGTGCAGCCCAATGAAAATGGTCACCTGGGATGCCAATGAAACAGCTTGCAATCCAAGAGATGTGTCCTAGGATCCTTGCAAGACCTCAGAGGTATTCTTGGATCATGTCTTGGGCCTGCCCTCACTGTTAAGCACCGTCATTCACAGCCTTGCTAATTTTAAAGAATGCCCATTTGTAGGCTGAAGGAACAATATAGCCATTACTCAAAGAAGCATCCCTAAGTCTTCTTCTCTTCCGCCATGGTAAAGCCAAGGTAAGAAACAGCTGTGTTGTGACAGCTTTTGGGTCAGATGTCTTCCTGTTTCACAAACAACAATAAATGTAGTGAACCAGGGGCTGAGAAACAGGTTGCTCAGTGGTGTAACATGGTAGGCCTTACAAGAGAGAAAGGAGTTGTGATTTATGTTGGAGCCATGCAGTCTCTGGAATGTCTACTTTTCATCTTGGTGTCAGCCTTAGCTGAAACTAGAGTAGTTTTATTGCTCTCATGTAGGTGTTTTCTACAGCACTTTAATACTGTAGTTGTAACAGAGGTATTACACAAATACACACATGTCCATACAGCTTCTCACTACGTATTTAGCCTGAGGGCTAAAAAGACATTGAGTCATACTCAGTCCAGGGGCACTTTCTCTGAGCTGAAACTGGCTGGAATTCTCGATAACTGCTGCCGACTGGGTTTTAACTAAATAATGGCAATTGCACTTGGAGCAAGCCAACACATCTCCCTTCTGTTCTGATACTGCAGTTTTAAAAAATGCAAGTAATTATCCTAAGCTATATACTTTTTTAAAAAAGGCTTTCCAGATGATAAAAAAACTTACTTTCCTCTGACTGCCATACTGTTATGAGTGCTGCTCTGACATTATAGGTAGAGGAGGCAGCCTTGTGGCAGAGATGAGGTACAAAGGCATCATACTGTTTTGTGTTTTAAAGAAAAGTAGGGAAGGTGCTCCTAAAGATAGAGAATGCAAAGTCAAAGAACTAAAAGCCCAATCCATGGCAAGTTCCCTTGCACTTGGAAAGGAAAATCATCTCATTAATCTCAATGGGTTAAGTGCAGTAGAATTCCCACTGGACAAGTTGTATCCTAGATTAATATCTTTTTTAGCATAATGGTGGGGCAAAATGCACGTGTGTGCACATGAGAGGGAGGGGGAGAGAGAACATAGATGGCCATCTTGTTGTCCTGGTATTTAACAGGACAACATGAGTGCACCTTAACTTGAAAATGACATCTCAGTAGTAGAAATGCTACCTTGAGGAAAGTGGTATAGCTGTCTCCAACAAATGAGGAATGTAATTTGCTGCCTACATATGTAATGCCTACATATCATTGGAGGAAAAGAATACAAAGCATTAGGTCACACTGAGGACTGAATTACCTGAAAAATTTCAATAGATACAAATACAGAAATGTGTATAGGTCGTATGAAACAAGTAGTATGCTTAAGCTATATTTGAATCTAGTAGACCAACAAGATTTTCGGGGTATAAACTTTCCAGAGTCAAAGCTCCCTTTGTCAGAAACTATGCTTAGACTCCATGTAGGATTGCACCCAGAAAGTTCATTTTCTCTCTCTTCAGCCTAAGCTGGTAGCCTTAAAGGTTTAGTACAATTATTGTATGAGAAGAGATTGTGAGAACATTGAATATTTGAGTGGACAAGGGATATCTAGTTAGACGTTTTGGTTTGGTTTTATTCACAATGACTTCATTTCAACATCTAATCGACAGCTGGGAAAGAAGGATGCCTTTGTTGAAGATTCAATACTTCCCATCCTTTAATTAAGTAGAAAGAATTAACAATACAACTTCACTGAGACCTACAGCAGTGGTTCAGCAACTTTTAACTAACAAGACTCATCCAATGGAATTCTGTCCCTTTTTTGAACACACCTGTCACACTTAACCTGTATTTGCACATGAAGAATGCAATCCTAAGCAGAGTTACATAATTCTAAACTCATTTACTTCCCTGGACTTAGAAGGGTATAACTCTGCTTAGGACACCCCTGTTAGAGTCCCTTTAATTTCTTGCATCGCACTGTTTTCCACACTTACTGTGAACCACCTACAAGGCTCCCATGACCCACTGGATAGCCTTGACCCACTATTTGAGAATCACTGAACTACAGCAATGCCTCTATCAAAGAGGAGACAGTCCCTCCTCTTTGCTAATGAAGCCACGGGAAGCAAATATTCAACAGGGGGACTGTTAATTAAAATAAGCAAGCAATCTGATTCTTATATAATTATTTTTTTAAAGATGTCTTCCCTCCTTCCTTGCCAAATAAGGAAAGCATTCCCTAAACTTCAGTGCACACGTATAATGGTAATCAAAGAGAAAAACCCACAGTATAAATTTCAGACACAAGAAACCCTACATTTAATCATAACAAATGCCGCATGAAAGAAACAAAAGTTTGTTTTTCTCTGCTTTTCAAAGGAATGCTGGGACAAACTTTGGTGGGTCTCTAGAGATTTCACAACCATACAAATCCTACTTTATGCTATAATTAATGATATACCCTGTATATATGGCATCTATAGCAGGAGTTCTCCTGTAGATTTCCTGGTCTCAACATATACAGATAACCAAGGCAATCAGGCAATCACCAGCACCTCGACATTTTAGTAAAACTGATACTTCATAAATGTTTAGGAGTTTAGGAGAAGCTTTAGTTTGACACCTCCAGCCTTTCCCAACCCCAATGTCTAATCACTGGCTGCAGTCACACTGGAGTTTGGCACAATTTGGTGGCCCCTATATTTGCGGCGGTTTAAATCATCAGGGGAAGGGGTAACCAGACAGCACACCCTGAAGCGACTCCTCTGCATGCCCATCCTGAACTGATGCAACCACATTACCAGCACCTCAACCATGGAGCGTGGCCCTTGCTGGAAATGGGGGTTGCTTATGCTTATATGCACTTGTGTGCACATCCCTACTGGGCAAAACAAAAACCCACGACTGAGACAGAAGTGACCGTTCACACTTCCCATCCAGCATCCATTCACAACAGGGGGGTTCATACATCGGGAAAAGCAGAGTGGAAGCACTGGCATATGTCAGGACTGAACTTTCCCTGGTGTCAGCAAACTCTGCTTCCAGGATGGGCTGGACCCGGGTGCCAATGATTGGAGCATAGAAGGCAGATGTTGTTGTCTGATCATGCTCTTTAAATCCACAAAGGTAACACAACTATTTTGATGTGAACTGCTTATGTGACCACAGCCACAGTTTATCTGAATATCACCCATGACTTTGGCTCAACTGCATCCTGCTTTAAAGTGGTGTCTGTCATAGTATTAATCTCCCCCCATTCAACACCTTACTCAATTTGCTATGGCTTTATAGCCAAACATTTGTGTTTCAACACACCTGCTGACAAAACTTTTGCTGTCTGCAGTCATGTTTGTTTTAAATTCTGTGGTGACTGTCCCAGCATGTTCTTTAATGAAAAAGAGAATTCTACAGATACCAGAATAAATTAAGCTGGGGAGGGGGGAAATGGAAGGCAGTAATAATCACAAAAACAGAACAGCCAGGCACATTTAATTTAGGGCATAGTTATGTGAGAGGCTAAAATGTACAATAGGGTTTCCTTAGCTTGTTAGTTAAATCTGCTTATAGCAAAGAGTTTAAAATGGAGTAGTCTTTGTGAATCTGCCTTAAAAGCATACCTTTTTAAGAAATGAAAAACAAGTATTCAGGGTACATGTAGTCCCCAAACAGGGCGCATAACATCCCTCTGGAACTGTTTCTGCTTGGGAAAACATTGTTTAAGCCACCTCCCCCTCTGTGCTGTGGTCCCAATCTGAATCAGGCCCTCTTGCACCTAGGGAATAAATTCCAAGCACGAAACTCCAGCTGCATGTCTGATCAAAAGTCCTCATTGTGGGCACACATATTGTATGGGACATGAGGACTTTGTAATATGTGAATTGGCCCTTACTCTCTAGTTTGTCCTAGAGTTACCAGCTGGGGATTTGGAAATTTGGGTTGGACCCTGGGGAGCTGGGTTTGGGAGGGGAGGGACCTCAGTATAATGCCTTAAAGTCCATCCTCCAAAGCAGCTATTTCTCTAGGGAAATGGATCTCTATAGTTTGGAGGTCAGTTGTAATTCTGGGAGATTGCCAGACCACTCCTGGAGGTTGGCAACCCTAGATTCTATCATGCCTTTTCTCCAGGTTGCCCTCGTTTCCCCAGCAGGAACTGCTTTTATGTCCATCCTTGGCTTTAAGTCAGTACTTAGTAAGAACTAAGTCACAGGGTTCTCTGAAGCCCCGCCTCCCCCTATGCTTGTGGCTCCAATCAGAACTGGGCAGCTGAAGCACTTGGGAACTTAATTCCCAGCAGTTGCTGTCTGACTGTATGAGAGCTGTGGCAAAACATCACATCTAGCTTGGCCCTCAGTATAGTGTGTAGACTCCAAATACCTCAATTTCAAATGAATCATTCAAGGTCTTCTGGGAAACAAGAGACTACAGGACAGTGAGATAAGGATTGTTATATTCCCTAGCCCTTTGTTTCTGCTTGGGAAATGGTGTTTTTTTTCAGTCTCTCACTTCTATTGCCAAATAAAAACTACATAGAGTTTAAATAATCATAAAACTCTATGAAAACCTATCATCATTATTTGTTTTTATAGGCCTCCTTTCCACACATGCTACCCAAACTGAAACACAAAGAAAACCATAAATAATACCTGATAATCTAAAAGAGCTAAGTGGTCCCACTTAGTTGGGATACTCTAGAACTGAATATATATACAACACATATATGTATATAAAAACACCTTTTAAAAATGGAGGTGAATCAGTGGGTTTAACGCTGGCAGTGAACAAGAAAACGGAGATTCCCCAAAGATATTCTCATGTGACTGAGTTATTGGTACTGATCCCTTGGAGCACTGGCTAAAAGGACAGGTAAGAGATTTTAGAGTCCAATGAAATAAGGAACTGGCAAACACTACTGAAGACTTAAGGGAGTAGGGAAAAATGTCTCTCCCTTGCACTATTGATTGCAGCAGAATGCGGCTCTTCATTCATGCTACAACTTGATAAAAAATGGTTATCAAATGATACTGCAGACACACTGTTCTTTGGAGCAGTTAAAAACAAGCAGTGGTTTCAGTGCTATCACTAAGCAGGTTTGCCAGAACTGTAAAGTCATAAGCTTGAATCTGGGAGGGGAATGTGTGCAACTGTTTGAAGACAATGGAAATCCATTGTCGGATCAGCTGAATATAAGAATGATCCTGAGCTGAAACTTAGGCCACATACTAGCAGTGTAAGTAGTCACTGGGTGATGAATAGATGTGGGCTATTACTCACTCATCCAGCATCTGATCACCTTCTTGCTGAATGGTCGGTATGTGCTTGGTGAATATGCATGGCAGTTAGTCCTATCTGAGCCAGTTCAGAACCTATTTTGACCATGCAAAAATATGTTTTGATGACATACTGATAGATGACTGTAACTGGTAAGTAATGTATGAGTTATTTTTGTATAAACCCTACTTGTTTGATTCCCTCACAAAACAGCACCAAATGTATTTCCACACGGGATGAATAATTTTAATACATATACATTTTCTACATCTGCATCTAGGAGGAAGAATTGCATATTTGACAACAGAAAAAAGAGACTGATCATTTTCCCAGCTGCTGTGCAATTTGTCTCAATGATATCATATTTGCAGCATAAAGAAAGAGCACAGTCTGTCCTCAGACTCCATCTCAGTGTCTCCTGGATGCTGGACTAATCAAGATAAATACAAAAAATCCCAAAACCAAAACAGTAATAGTGGCATAATTACCCCCAAAACAAAGTTGACGCAATTTCTTGAGTGTTTCTTTTAAATACCTTGTATCTTCAGTTAGTACATTCCAGGCCAATGTTTAGAGCTTTCCTTTTACAGTTAAATTTCAGGTCTTCCCACTCCTGCTTTTGATAATGAATATTTGTGTTTTGTCATCTAACAAGGACATACAGAAGGCTTGCAGGCTTCACAGCCAACTTACATGGCACTGTGGGAATTGCCTCATAAAGCTTTCCTCAGTATGCTCTAGTTCTGGGGTGGGAGAAACTACTCTAAGTAATGGATGCCCAGTGGGAACTGGGCATTTACTCAGAAAATCCATCCATTGCTTGGTCAATTATTTTATTTCAGTGTTAGAAAACAGTATATCCAGGGAGGCTAATCTCTCCCATTCTGCGAAGATGAAGTTTCAAACATAACTTTCTTGTGCACCCATCTGGACAGCCCAGTTACCTTACAATACATTTCTCTTGAGACTACCAGTATGCTCCATGGTTATCATGGTTAGTAGGGCACAAATTTCTGTACATTTTCAGAACCAGCTTGTTTTGTATAGGTTAATATTCCCTTAAGTTTGGCAACTTTGGGCCACTGTCTGGTGGAAAAGAAATGAAAATACAACCATGTATGGAATATTGGCACATGCAGTTCTTTATGATTGCTATGGGTTGGGTTAAAGTTCAATGGGATGGGTTCCTGCAGTTTATGCATTTTTAATCATTGACCACTTCCTTTTCTTTGTCTGTGTATACTCCATTATTTCTATAGGACTTGGCGAGCATGGTACAGGGGTTAAGAGTGGCAGGCTACAGTCTGGAGAACAAGGTTTGATTCCCCACTCTTCCACATGAAGCTTGCTGGGTGATTTTGGGCCAATCAGAGTTCTCTTAGAAATTTCTCAGCCCCACCTACCTCATAAGGTGTCTGTTGTGGGGATGGGAAGGGAAGGTGACTGTAAACTGCTTTGAGACTCCTTAAGGTAGAGAAAAGCAGAGTATAAAAAAACCAATTCTTCTTTTTCTTCCACTTGACCCAGAGCTCTGTGTGCTTGCATGTGTTCACAGAACTGCATGCACAAACTGCAATATCAGTTCCCACAATGCATATAAAAGAATGAACATGTGGATTAGCTGGGGCAGATGGTGTAAATGGGAGAGATTCTGTTTTAGTCAAGCTCTTGTACCTATGAGAAATTGCTGCAGCAAGAAATTAATATGCCAAATGATTTCAAAATATTTCTTAAATTACAACAGCATAAGATCATTATGTTCTGACTGCATAGTGATCTTATCAACAAAAGTTAAGAGGTAGTGATTACAAGACTGACCCATATATCTGTGACTGTGTAAAATTTGAATCCAGATTTAAACACAGCATGCTACCCATTGGGCCAGTGTTTAGGATGGCAGATTAAAAAAAATATTTAAAGGGTTGTGCTTGACAAATTAAGAAACCAATGCAGGTAAGAATGCCACAAGTAAACATTTTGAAGCTTCCTCAAGTTTAGAAATATGTTTGAGCATGAGTCATGTTCTGCAGGAATTCCCAGCTCTTAGTAAATAAGATTCATGTTCTTTTTTCTTTACACTGCAAGATGTAACAGTGACAGAACCAATAAACTGTAGAATCAGACAAAGAGGCACTTGTTGCTTGTTTAGACATATGACCTGACAAAAGGTAGGCACGAACAAACACAATTCTCCACACAAAACCCCAAGGAGGACAAGAAGAATTGTGCCCAAATAAAAATGTGACACACTTAGATTGGATACATATTCAGCTTCTGTTGTTTTGGTTGGAAAACAGCTGCAGGTGTCCTCCAATTATCTCACCATTTTTGCAAATATCAACTGTCATATTTAATTTGTTCCGTTTGTTGTGCAGCCTCCTCGAACCGCAGACTTCTTTCACTATGCATTTACAGCCAGAGTTTCTAGCATTCAAGCTAACTTTCAAGCTAGTCAATTAATGCATTATTTACAAGTTCAATGTTATTAAAAACAGATTCTTAATTTACTAATGATTTAGGAGTCCCCAGGCGGTTTTCCAATTGGTATTTTATTGAAAAGGGGAAATAAAAAAAAACAAAAACACAACGCCAACAAACAAATGGAATGGGGAAGAAATATGCGGCTGAACTGTTTTACTGCAGTCTCCAGGCTGATTTTTGACTACCTTTTATCATTCTCCCCTTTCCCCTCTCATTTTGCATTCCACAGTTAATGTACATGCTAGCCAGTTGCTCAGTGGCTGGAAAAAAAAACTGGGAGGGGAAAAGCCCAACCACAATCTACATTTTTGTTTTTAAAAATGTCAGGCATTCTGGAATGACTCAATACATATGTTCGCCTTATGATACAAAACAGCCCAATTACAGTACCAAGCGAGCAACAGAACAGATTAAAAAGGTTAGAAGTCAAGAGGAATTAAACATTATTAGCATTTTCTTGCTTGTGTGCCTCCCAGAGTGAATACATAATATTTCAAACACATATTTAAATTCAGACTTTTAGGTCACTGGGCTTTTGTTCCTTCTCCTTCCCACTTTCTTATTCCAAGCTCCACTTTCCTTTCTTCCTCGCTTGTTCAGACACTTCATTAAAGCCTGACCCTACCCCTTCTCCTACTCCTGTGCCTCCAAATTACAGTTGCCTACAACAGAGAGTGGGCCATCATTAAAACGCTGACATTAAGTGTCTGAAGATAATTCATGTTAGCGACACTTATTTACAGGGCATACCTGCAACTTTGCAGTAACGCAAATTAGTTTCAAACAGTAAATGTCAACATTTTAATGGTGACCATCACAGCTTCATGATAATCATGTCAGCGTGGTGCCTTTTGATTTGAGATAAAGTGAAACTAAGGTGAGGATTCATCACACAGACATTTCCATCCTAAGGTACAGTTTTAAGCTGTTGATGATGGTACAGAACAACAAAATGTGAAGGTATTTTAAAGAGACTGAGAACTTGTAAGGAAAGCATCTTGTGGGGAGATTGTGGTGGAGGGAGTGATGTTAAATTCCTGATATCCTGTGGTATGTTTTGTTCAACAGAGTAGGCTACACATTATACACATGTTACATGGAAGGAAATCAGTAGGGGTACGCAATTTTTCCCACTGAGTTTCATTCACAGAAATCTGATTTTGTTGCATTCTCCATGGAAATCATTCATTTTTGTTTCAATGAAATTTTTTCATGCCGGCAACTATCACCAGGGCCTCTTTATCTATTTGAGTGTAGTTGCGCTTTGCTGAAGACAAGGTGCGAGAGTAACAGGTGATGAGACCCTCGCGGTCATCTGCCAACCTGTGCCCCAGGACTGCCCCCACCCCGTAAGGAGAAGCATTGCAAGCCATCACCACTGGCAGGGACTCGTCAAAGTGGGCGAGGACCACATTGGAGGATAACAGTTCCTTTACCACCTGGAAGGGCGGCAGTATGTTTGGGACCCCAGACCCAGGGAGTGTGCTTATTGAGGAGGCAGTGAAGTGGCTCTGCCATGGCGGCCTTGTGGGGCAGGAACAAATGGTAAAAATGTAAAAGTCCTAAGAAGGCTTGTAGTTCCGCCTTGGAAGAGGACGTAGGCGCATGAACAATGGCTCGTATCTTGTCTTCTGTGGGGTGGATCCCCTGGGCATCCACGGCAAACCCCAAGAATTACACCTGTGGCACCCCCAGGAGGCGCTTCTCCCACTTCACCTTCAGGCCAGCTGGAGCACTGTCCGGAACCGGGCCGCAAAGGTCTTGGAGTCAGGAGCCATGATTAGAATGTCATCAAAAAACAGCTGGACTCCTGGGATGCCTTTGAGAAGGCAGTCCATGAGATTTTGAAAGATCCCTGGTGCCACGCTCACCCCAAACTATAGTCTGGGCCTCTGTGCTGGCTTCATCCACTGGTAGTTGCTGGTAAGCCTGGTCCAAGTCCAGTTTACCAAAACCCGTGCCCCTGCCAAGACATGGCTGACCACCAGTACCTGGTACGTGTGGTCCTGAAGTACATTATTAATTGTACACTTATAATCGGCACAAATCCTGACATCCCCATTGGGCTTCACCGAGGTGACTATGGGGGTCTCCCACTGGGCACATGGCACGGGTTCTAGCACCCCCTGTTCCATGAGGCGGTCTAGCTTGGCCTCGATCGTGGGCCTTAACGCAAACGGGGCCCACCTGGCCTTCATTCAGATGGGCCTCACTGTGGGGTCTAGTTCAAGAGTAACTGGGGGTCTGGAGTAGTGGTCAAGCATGCCATTAAACACCCCCAGAAACTCATCATAGACTGAGTTAAAGTTCTGTGGCCATACGTGATTCACGGCCATCACCCCAAAACACAGCGGACTGAACCATGAGAGTCCCAGCAGGCTCATGAGCCTCCCTTCCACCACCAGCATACTAAGAGTCCGTCAAAGTCTTTGTACTGCACCCTGAACTTGCCCCACCCCTTGATGGCCACTGGGTTCTTTTGAAAGTCCTGCAATGTCAGGCCCCGTGGCTGCTGAAGGAGGGATCCCCCCAAGGACAGAGTTTCTGCAGAGTTTCTGCAGAGATTATAGAGAAGGACCAATCCTGTGTCCAATCCCATTTTACAGGGGGACCCCTTTATTAACACTGTAACATGCGTTTTGTTGGGGGAGTCAGGGGGCAAGTTAAGTACCTGATGCTGCTGGTGGTTAATGGTTAGGGTATGCAGATCTGTGGCCTCATGGTGGATGGACATCTTCTGTTGGGTCCCTCAGGATCAGCAGGTGCAAGTGATGTGTCCTTGTTTGCCACAGGACCGGCAAACGGCATCATGGAAATGGCAGGCCCTCCATTTGTGCACTTCCCTGCAGCTGGCACAGGATGCTGGGATGCGCAGTTGCTGATGCCGGTGGTCGTGGATTCTGATGAGCAGGGTGGCGTACTTGCAAGATTTCCTCCTTGTCCAAGGCATTGGAGATGCACTTGTGAGGTGGACCGCACAGCCACGGCAGTCTCGATGTGACTTCTTGTACACCGTGGCTTCCCTTAGGGCCTTGTCCAGGGTCAGATCGTCGTGGCTAGGGAGCTTGTGGCATAGCTTGGGCTCCTGGAGGCCCATGATGAACTGGTTCATTGGCATGTCGCTGAGGCTGGGGAATTCAGATCAGGTGGCCACATGGTGAAGGCCCTCCAGGAAGTCGGTTGTGGTTTCATTGGAGCCCTGGAGGCGCACAAAGAAGTCTAAGTGCTGCACCATTTTGGTCAGCTTCAGCGCGAAGTGATCGGTGAGTGCCTTCTTTAGCTCTGCATAGGTGGCCTCTTTTGTAGATTTTGGGGCTAGCAGATCTTTCAGTAGCCTGAGCGTCTCGGACCCACATGAGTTGAGCATTAGGGATTTCTTCTTACCCTCATCCATGATGTCGTGGAAGTTGACATAGTACTCAAGAAGCTCAATCCACATTTCCCACTGCTCAGGTTGCACCGTATTGAATTCTGGGAGGTTACCTGGAGCGGCAGCCATGACTCAGGTGGCAGCACGTGGCTGAGTGTTGCCTGGAGTGGTGCAGGGGACGATGACCGGAGAATTGGTGCGTGGTGCAGTGCTGGATCCGGGGTCAGTGGTGCGGGGTGCAGCATTCTGGTGGTTGGAGTGCGGTGCGGTGCTTGTGTCAGTGTTGGAGTTCAGCTCGCTCATCAAGATTCCACCTTCATCACCAGTATAAAGTACTGAGACTGATGCATGGAGGAGTGATTTCAGCTCATACTTTATTAGTTAAATGAAGAACTTGATATACTTGTGGGACCCAAAGGTCCACTTATATTCCCATTCCAACCACACCCAACACACACACTCATTCCCGTGATAGGTTTATTTACATTGCCACTGTCTCTCATTGGTTCCATTTAGGATCCGAACTGGCTGATTGGCAGGTTCTAGGACCCTCTGATTCTATTGTTGTGGATACGAAGCTCGGCTTGTCCACATGGCCACGTGTGAGCCCGACCGCGTGTGCATTCTCTCTTGGTACACAGCACCTCACAATACAAGAACTCATGGGCACTCCATGAAATTGCTGAGCAGTCAGATTAGAACGGATAAAAGGAAGTACTTCTTCACCCAAAGAGTGATTAACATATGGAATTCACTGCCACAGGAGGTGGTGGCAGCTACAAGCATGGACAGTTTCAAGAGGGAATTAGATAAACATATGGAGCAGAAGTCCATCAGTGGCTATTAGCCACAAGGTATAGATAGGAAATCTCAGTCTGGGGCAGGTGATGCTCTCTATTCTTTGTGCTGGGGGGGAGCAGTGGGAGGGCTTCTAGTGTCCTGGCCCCACTGCTGGACCTCCTGATGGCACCTGGTGTTTTTGGCCACTGTGTGACAGAGTGTTGGATTAGATGGGCCATTGGCCTGATTCAACATTGGCTTCTCTTATGTTCTTATATAACACCTGATGTCCAAACTCAGAAGCCTGGTCTACTGCCCATTAAAAACAGTGGGCCTTTAAAGTTTAAAGGAAGCAGATGCAGCAGGAGCAATGAGGAAGGAGGGAGAGATAGAAAGTAGGGATGTGCACACAAAAAATATTTGAACCCAGAAAAGATTGGTATTCCCCAATATTCCCAAATACAGTATCAGTATGGTATTGGGATTCAGGAAATAATTGGGATTGCCAATTTTTTTGGCTTGCCATTTAAAGGGACAGTCCCTATAAACACATTTTGCAAGCTGTGCCACAGGTGAACCCAGAAGGGTAAACTCACTGCTTTGAAGTTCACTTGTTGTGCAGCTTGCAAAATGCATTTTAAGGGACTGTCCCTTTAAATACCTTTTGCAACTTGGCTGTGCTGCAAGTGAATCCTGAAGCGGCAGGCTCACCCAGAAGGAAGGAACTTGCAAAGGATCTGAATGCAGCAGGGAGGTCTTTCCCTGCCACAAACAGACCTGGCTAGGAGGCTTTTCCTGCCCCATAGTTTAAACTGCGGGCCAGGAGAAACTGCAATACAGTATTGCCAAATCAAGCTGTATAATGTTGACTTTTATCGGGATTCGCTACATTGGTAGCTGATTACAGATCAGAGAATCTGATTTGGCTTAGAAAATATCCAAAAATACCAATAAGGTATTTTTTTGGTATTTATTCAGCTCAGTAAATACCAAATGCACACCCCTAACAAAGAGCACTTGCCCCAGTTGTGCCACAGCACATATACTGCCACAGTCTTTTAGCTCCCTTTAAAATATCAAAGATTCACTGACCTTCAATGGCTGGGTCTACCACAATGGATTTTTAAAGTCTAAAGGGTTGTGACAATGTTCTAGCCCAGCAGAGGCATTCTTTCTCTTACTCCCCTGCTGGTATTGGTACCGTGTCTCCTGAACACAAACACTCCCATAAAATTTCACTACTTTTGAAATTTGGGGAGGATTTTGTGTCATTTTGGATACCCCCCAAGCCACTGTACTAGACTTGGAACCAATGGGCAGTAAATCTGGTATATAGACTTGGAGGCCTGGTTTACTGCAGTGGATCTTTAAAGCTGAAAGAGAGCTTAAAGGTCCACAACAGCACATCACTCAGCTGGGGTGTACCCCTTCTCCCTCCCCCCCCTCATTTTCTCACCCTTCTCCCATGCTATTCCTGCTGCCCCCTGAATTCCAAAATGAAATTAAAGTGAATTTTTTGACATACACACTCTTAATAACCAGAACACAAAAAGGGGAGGTAGAATATAAAACTGTATTTATAACCAGTTAAGTGAAATCATATGTTTAGAAGTAAAAGTTTTAATATAAAGGGAAAAAACTGAAAAATAGAGATCTATTTTGATAAGAGATAATTCAATAATTTAAAATAGAGTGTGCATTTTCTATGAATTTAAACTCAATAAAAGACTATATGGGGTAGCAGCATAATTTGGTTTTAAAAAATATTCCCTCACTTTCTGCCTCAACATGAAACATTCACAAGTGATACATTACAGAGTGAAAGGCATCTCTAGGACCACTTGTAACATGTGTGTGAGAGAGTGCCACTGTGTATATTATAGGGTATACAGGTTGGATCTGGCATTCCCATCCTGTCTGACAGTCAGTCATGAATGTTCTGAATTCTCATGGACAGTGCCCAATTTAGATTGTGACTGCAGCATGCTTAGGCTTCATCCCCCCCCCCCCGCATTGGAACTTTGAATGTTTGCTCAGCCTCCAAGTATCCATATTGGGGCATAATATTTTAATTTGCAAACTGACCACATGATCTGGACCTGTGCTCCTACCCATCAGGTGGGGCACTCGCTTGACCTGACCTTTGCGGTGGGCGTTACAGTGGACCAAATTACTGCTATGGCAGTACCATGGTCGGACCACTATGTCCTGAAGGCCTGCATGAACATTCTACCCCGACCCTGTGTGGGTGGCAAGTGCATTTTAGCTCACCCATGGAGTCAAATGGACCCAGTGTGGCTCCAGATGGCCCTGCAGGATCCGATGCCCCCTGGCGGCTCATTAGATGACCTTGTCAAGGACTGGCATAACCACCTCTCAGCAGCCATCGATGAGATCGTACCCCGGCGTCCTCTGCGCCCCCGCTCTAGGCTCGCTCCATGGTACATGCAGGAGCTGCAGCTGATGAAGTGAAGGCTCAGACAGCTAGAGAGGCAGTGATGGCAAGCTTGTGATGAAGATACAAGAGCATCCTTTAGGACATTTATGAGATCCTATAAGATGGCAGTCAAAGCCACTAAACGTGAATACTATGTGGTCACGATTGTGTCTGCAAGCTCTCACCCAGCTCAATTATCTAGAACGATTCGGACTCTTACTACTCTGCCACAGAGCAGACCAAATGTTAAGGAACTGGAGATTGGCTGTGAGGCTTTCGCGAGCTATTTCACAGATAAAGTCTTGTCACTCCGCCATGGCCTTCCCGCCACAGTTGAAACAGTAAAGGAACTCGAGGCTCCATGCACATCTTCTTGTCAGGTTTTGGATTATTTTGGACCACTCAGCCTAGAGGAGGTCGACAAATTACTCCTAACTGTGTGCCCAACCAGTTGCAGCCTTGATCCATGCCTGTCATGGCTAATTAAAGCTGGCTGTGATGGGTTACAAGGTTCCCTGAGGGAAATTATCAACAAGTCCCTCCTGGAGGGGCTGTTCCCTGGGGCACTCAAGGAGGCAGTGGTTTGCCCTCTCCTAAAAAAGAATCTCTGGATCCAGCCGAATTGGCTAACCACTTGATAGGGCAATGATGGGCTGGTTACAGGGTTTTTTGGATGATGCCTCCGTATTAGATTCCTTCCAGTCTGGTTTCTGACCAGGCCATGGGATGGAGACAGCACTGGTTGCCCTCACGAATGACCTTTGGAGGCATCTGGATCAAAGCGGATCGGCAGTGTTGGTGTCGTTAGACCTATCAACATGGCTGACCACCAACTATTGATCCACTGCCTTGCCAACACTGGCATCCAGGGGTCTTCCTCGCAGTAGCTTTCCTCGTTTCTCCAGGGCTGGGGACAAAGGGTGGCTGTAGGGGAACAATGGTCCCAAAGGCACCTGCTAGTTTGTGGACGATGGAGGCCCAAGTAGCAGCCGCTGCAAAGTCAGCCTTTTACCATCTTTGGCTGATTAGGCATTTGGTTCCCTTCCTCAAATGCAATGACCTGGCATCAGTGATCCATGCAATGGTCACCTTGAGATTGCACTACTGTAATGCCCTCTTCATGGGGCTGCCCTTGTCCCAAATTTGGAAGCTGCAGCTAATGCAGAATGTGGTGGCAAGGCTGTTGTTGGGTCTCCCTATGTGAGAACACATCCAGCCTGAGCTAAAAGCTAAAAGCTGCCCATAGTGTACCAAATTCGGTTCAAGGTGCTGGTATTTACCTTTAAAGCCCTTTATGGCCAGGGACCTATGCACCTAAAGGACCACCTTTCCCCATATGTTCCCCAGTGAGCACTGCGATCAGGCACATCACCTGGTCCCCCAGACCCCAGGGAAGCCAGGCTTGTAGCCACGAGGGCCAGGGCCTTATCAGTGGTGGCTCCATACTGGTAGAATGAGCTTCCAGAAGACATCAAGGCCCTGCGGAACCTTTTACAGTTCCACAGGGCCTGTAAAATGAAGCTCTTCCACCAGGCATTCAATGAAGGAGCCGCCCACAACTATCTGAGGCCCTGGCCCGATACCATCAATATTATCAATGCTTTAATAACATCAATAACATTGTTAATACTATTGAATAGCCTGCGCCTCACCTATATGACTCAAGCCATGCACTAAACTGATTGTTGGACTCCCACCATGTTATATGATACTGCTAGCACTTTGTGTATTGTTTTTAGACTTAATTTATTGTAATTGTACCTGAGAAATTGTTCATCTGTAATACTGATGTGAGCCGCCCTGAGCCTGCTGCGGCAGGGTGGGCAGGATAGAAACCAAATAAAATAATAAAATAAACAAATACATATTGTTGTACATGCGTATGCCTATATGAGACTGAAGTCCACATGTGGATGTTCAGAAATGAGGGAAATTTACTGTGCCACTGAGATGGGCAGGTGCAACCTAGCTCTCTCTTTATGTACCAGCAGATGTAGGGGAACAGCCAGGGAATCTGTTCAGTCCAGTTCTTGGTTAACTCATCAGGATGTTACTTCTTGTGAATGCAGGTCCCTGAGGAGACAGTTGGTATTCACCAAGCCCAGGAGCCTGTTTATTCTCAGACTTTTAATGCAGTACAATAAATGTCAGCTGTCATCAAATGAAGGTGCATTCTGAAGAAATATTCACCACAGGAAACTGATAAAATCATTTCCTGGTGATGTCACCATGTCAAAAGTGAACATAGGTATTAGTCCAAGTAAAAATCTCATCAGTAGGAACAGTAAAGAGTCTAATTTAGTTTCATGTACAGTTCACTGTACATTGGAAATACCAGTCAAGGTTTCTATTAGAGCTGGTGTTTATAAAAGGATGGAACAGAAAGTTCAGACTTTGCAAATTGTTGGAGTTGATTCAACTACACAATCTTTTCTGTGTCCTATCTGTTTTGTTTACTGTGGAACAGCACTTCCCTGTGCAATTGAATTAGTTTTACAGTGACTCAAAGGGATTAAACAATGACTTTGATATTTTAAGTCCTGACTGGTAGGGATTTATAATTCCTTCCTCATAGTGAAATAATTAACAAGAAGGGCAAAAAATAATAATAATCTTACAGTGGAATCCTAGACAGAATCAAACTCTTCGAAGTCAAATGGGCTTGGAAGAAAGTAAATCTGTTTAGGACTGCAATGTTATTTACATAATTCTGGGCAGCCTTATACCCTTCTAAGTCCATTGAAGTCAGTGGGTTTAGAACAAGGTGAATCTGTTTAGGATTGCAGTGTCAGTTATACAACCCTGAAATGCTGTTCTCTTTCGTTCCCTGGGTGGACCCTACTGAAATGGGCGGGCGGGGGGGGGGGAAGGTGAGCATTGGATTTGTTTAAAAAGGAAAAGCACAGACATGTGGTACTAATGTTACTATGTACTATGTAACATTAGGGTTAAGAGACCTGTTATTTAATCAAATGGCCCAGTCTCCACAGAAGCATTCTAAATGTGACCGAATCTCAACGCAAGCCAGCCAGTGCCACTTGTTTGCATGGGGGGGGGACAGGCAGGAAGAAATTCATTCTCTTTCACTCACTTGGTCAGAAGGATCTCTGTGAGGGCCCCAAAGCAGACAGCTGCTATGTTGAAAACAAGGCTGGGAGGAGGATCCTGAAAAGCTATCATCATTTCATAGACCAGAAGTGGAATGCTCATCATTACCACCAGGATGGTGCAGAAGACAACCCATTTGGGCCACTGCGACACCAGAATTCTCCAGGGTGACTTTTTCTCCAGCTGGTACTGAGGGGAAAAATACATGGGAGAAAAAAAAAAAAAAGAATGAGAAGAAAATCAAGTGTCTTAATGCTGTGAAACTACAAACATTAGCAGATAATAGTTCAGAGCAGAGAACCTCGGGAATGATTCACATCTGACCATAAATGTATGAATAGCTGTTGAAAGCTTGTTTGATTTTCACAAAGGGGCTTAAACAAACATTCACTTGTTCATTAGTCTTGAGCGATGCTTTTATGGTAGGAGGATGCATTAAACCTTAACCTACACTTGCATGTGAGATATTTGGGGAGTTTTCAAGATTGAGACACATGGCAATGCATACCGTTTATGCAGAATGGCCTTGAATTACCTGTGAGGGCTTGAGATACAGTTATTGCACATTAAGGCTCTGAATCTTCATGCTGTCAGAAGCTAACGGGCCAGGCACGTCATCAGAGATAAAGACTTAGAGGGCCCAATTCAGAGGATGCTCTCCTGCCGTCATAAACCTGTCAGTGCTTTGAATAATTTTCTTTTATACACATACACATACCCTCCCAAATGGCTTGAAATCTATACTCAAGTTCCAGTGAGAATAACTTAGAATTATTTCCCCACTGTAAATTCACTTGTATTGGAGAAGGGATTAGAGGCAATAATTATTCTTCAGGGCCCAGAATATGTTAAATTAGCCCAATAGCTCCCTGGGAAAAAAAATGGCTCAGAGGGAGTTATCCTTCAGAAGCAAGAGGAACTCTCTGAATGAGCTCTGCTCCTCTACTGTTTCCCATCAGTGTGGTGTAGAGAGCCATGTGGTACAGAGATCCAGCATGGTATAGTGGTTAAGAGTAGCAGACTCTAAAATGGAGAACTGGATTTGATTCCCTACTCCTCCACATGAAGCTAGCTGGGTGACCTTGGGTCAGTCATAGTTCTCTCTGAGCTCTCTGAGCCCCAACTACCTCACAAGATGCCTGTTGTGGGGATGGGAAGGGAAGATGATTGTAAGCTGCTTTGAGACTCCTTAGGGTAGAGAAAAGTGGGGTATGAAAACCAACTTTTATTCTTCTTCTATGAGGAATCCTGCATTGGGCCAAAGAGGCAATGAGCAAAGCAGTTCTGCTTCACCTGGAGTCCCATGTGTCATGCTGGGGCACAATACAGCCAAGACAATAAATGCCTTCTTTTTATTAGTTGTTGTAGATTTTCTGGGCTGTATGGCTGTGGTCTTGGCATTGTGGTACCTGACCAGCAGCTGTGACTGGCATCCCCAGAGGTATAGCACAGAAATATGGAGTATTCTCTGTGTCAATGTGAGAAGAAAAATGGTAGGCAGGTAATTTATATCTACTCAGGAAGGTGGGTAAGGTTGAATCATTATCTTGTAGGAGTTTCCCAGGCTGTGAAATGCTAATGGAGGAGTTTTCCTGAGGGGGTTCTTTTGCATATGGATTGGCTGTTGAAATTCTAATCTTATCTGTAGTGCTGTTGTGAGGTGCCTTTTTCTTAGTTTTATGTTGCTGCTTTGTAACTACACATTGAACCTGGGGGACCACTACACAGTAAATCAAGGGTCATACTGGAAGCGACCAAGATCACAAACTTCCATTAGTCTTTTAAAGTCGAATCACAGCCACATGCAGTCCCTGTCTGGATCAGGGCCATGCTTCCACCATGAATTAATTGATCAAACTTGCACCCTGTTGCTGCTGTTATTAGCCCTTTAAAGAGAAAAAAAGGACAGGCATCCATCTTCTGCCTATCTTTTTTCTTTAAAAGGTGACAGTAGCTTTTAGGCATGTATATGCCATCAAATCACAACCAAATGGCAGTTCCACCAAGGAGCTTTCAAGGCAAGTGAGAAGGAGAGGTGGTTTGCCATTGCCTTCCCCTGCACAGTCTTCCTTGGTGGTCCAAGTACTGATCTTGCTTCACTTCTGAGATCTGATGAGATTGGGCTATACCATACCTTTTGCATCCTTGATAATAGCATAAGGACCCCAGTATCAATCTGAAAACTGTGCAGGGATGAAAAGACTCTGTATATGATTGCACTTTGGCTTTAAAAGATTCTCTAAAGGTCTGACCATCGGATCTCCTCATTCTCATTCATTTTGACCCAAAAAGAGATATGTGCTTCTCATGAACAAGGCTTCAGGCTTTTCCTCACACGAACTCCCCTGCCAGTTGGCTGCATTGTCTCCAGCAGTCCTAAAAGCCATTCCAGCCTGGTAGCCAACCCCAAAACCAATTCTTGTAGGTCCAAGTAGCTCATGGAAAGCCTGCCTAAGACAATGGGTAGAATCTGGATGAAATTGTCTAAAGTCTGAACACTTGTGTAAGACCAAGGGGTCTTGGGAGAAGTAAAGGTCCTTACTTGGGGAAGGGAGAATAGGAGCAGAATGGCAAATGCAGAAATGGGGGGAGTATTTGGATAATTCCACACCTTCCATGCTCCAGGCAATGTGTAATAATAATGCTCAGGTTCCAAATTCCCAGGGAATAAATTCAGAGTCACCAAGATTTCATAGTCTGGGCAGTTTGACAGTAATCTCCTTTGTCCTTTGCACCAGAACCATCAAAGCCAAGGGTCACTTTTGTCCACAGAATATTTAAAAATAAGCCTCAAGAACCACAGTGCACCAGGACAGTATAGATCTCCAGTCACTTTAGATTACACACCTGTCCATGATTGGTGTTGAAAAGGCTTCACTAGGAGGTTTCTGGGCTCAGTCAATATCCCAACTCCCCTCACATAATGTCACGCCCTTGATGTCTGGGTAATGGTATGCCACTGAAAATGCTTGTGTAACTATAAAAACTCCCATTAAATTCAATGGATGTGAAAAACAAAGCCCCCCCCTTACTCTTGCCATGCCAACACAGCCATGGCGCAGCTTACAGCCAATCACAGATCTCCCAAGTACTATATAAGCCTCACCAGAATACCCATTTCGGTTAAGAGGCATATGGCACAGGGTTACATCTCTCTGGCCTCAAGTTATGCACACTTAAATCACGCATGGGAGGGGGGTGTCTTGGATGATGGCTAGCCCAGCATACTTGCTTCTACTGGAAGAATGAGTCCTTTCTCCAATGTAAGGTTCTTTATGGAAGGCAAAGCAGCAGCTGAACACTTGCTGGTACTTTTTATCTTCCTTATGATACTGGTTGACTTATGACTATATTAAGCAAGGCAATTTTAATTTCATTCTTCATTCCTTTGGACACTTTTCTAGTATTTATTTTGTTTACCCTTCTCTTTTCATTGTTATTTTAATTTTTGTATTCTGCATATGTGTGTACCCAAACATTTGTGTATGCATTGAAAATAAAATTTGAATTAAAAAACCCTGTAACCTTCCCAAGGTATTCATTGGCCTGTGGGTTTGCTGTCTGGCTCTTCTGCTGAAAAGGGCTCTCACTCTTTGAAAAACAGGAATGAGATGAAACATAGGAGCTTGTTGTATACAGAGTGATGAAGAGACATGCCTTGGTGTGCATAAGCAACAGAAGAGAGTCTGAAGCCCTTAGCAAGCTTGATAACTGTGAAGGGCTGTAGGAAGTATAGTTCAAGGAGGTCAAGTACATTATTACACCCACTTGCCTGTCATTTTCTTTGCAACTTTAAAATGCAAAGAGCTCACCATCAATGCGGGGACCTCTGGGATCCAGGCACGCTTCATGATCTCTACCTACTTCCGACCCCACCCCACCCTGATTTTCAGCACTGAGTCCTTTTTAACATGAAAACAGGTAGCCTTTCCTTAAGTGAATGTCGCCAAATTCTGCCCTTTCTCTTAAAAAGTTATTTCAGTGGCTGGGTTGCTATGTGCTTATAAAAAATAACAATGTAGCAAGAAATGTCACTAAATGAGCCTTTTGGAAAACAGAGAACATTTAGCTACTGTGAGATTACTATTCTATGTCATTGCTGCCAAGCATGCCAAAATTACTGTAGCTCATATCTGTGCTCCTGATAGGTTATGTGACTCACATTGTGATTAGAGAAAAATACCAGTGGGGAGAAATATGCATAACCCATGTTTAGCTGAAAACATGGGTTGCAAGTAATCAGTGTTTAAAGCTTATTTAACCTGAGTGCAGTACACTTTGCCCAGACAGCCTGTGGAAGTAAATACTAATATCCACGGTACAGGAGGAAACCGGTACCCAAGTTGCACCAGCAGAACAACAGCACTATGCTATATTTGGAGATCTGTGAAGCCCACACTCATGCAAAACAAGGAGTCTTTCACTGCATGAGTTCCATAAATTAGGTTTCCTTGTAAGGAGTCAGGGCCCAGGGCATACTGCCTAGTGGTCTAAGGATAAGTGCAGCCAATGCCTTTAGTGGAACAAGCAGCACTGTGATTCTTCTGTAACACAAAGAAGTATGTTTGTAGCCACTGAAGGAATTTCAACTGGTTACTTCTAGGATTACCAGACTGGCAACCTGGGGATACTTTTTGCCGTGAAGGCTGCACTCCCATACACATTTCCTTGGTCAGAAGTGAATCCCATTGTAACAGAGGGACCTATTTCTGAGAAAACATGCAAGAAGTTTGCCAAGTGAGCACTCTATCATTGGTCATGCTCAGTGGCAGCCACCAAAAACAACTTCCTGTCTTATGTAACAACAACAACAATTTATTTATTTATTTATTTACTTAGTTTCTCCCCAATGGGGGGACCCAAAGCAGCTTACTTCACTCTATAGCAGTAATAATAGTAATGGTAGATTTTTATCCTACTTTTCTTATCCAAATGGACTCATCCAATAACCAGGTGTATATGGAGAGTTACTCCAGCCCTTGATTTCATTGACTTTAGACTGAAGTAGCTCTGCATGGTATTGCACTGTAAACCTGCAGCATAATGCTGTATATATTTAAATAGTAGCAAATTCCATTGATTTCCAAGGTGCTTACTACAAAATAAGAGTATAGAGGATTGTAGCCATTCATCCCATGCAAGGGATGCATGTTTACACAGAATTAAGTGACAATGATTTCCATAGTGTTTATTCCCAAGTATGCATATATATGGTATGAGTACACAAGATGCTAGACAGGACTGATTTCTTTGTTTTGTTTTAGGCCTGTGGTAGTAATGAATAATATGAGATGCTGCCTGATCTGGTCCTTAGATGAGGTTTTTACCGCCAGTAATGCCTACAGATCAGCCAATAGTTCAGTTTGTTTATGCTGTTTCTGCTCTGTACTACTCTGCGGCTTTGCAGATGTGTGGGGGAAATCACAATGGTGATTTGGATCTAATAACGGTAATTGGATCTAATCTGGATTTAATAGCCAGAGTACAGGAGGAAAAACTTTACTGCAAACTCATTTACAGTCCTCCAATTACTACTATTATTTCGGTCTGGATCTAATTCACAAACACAGTTTGAATCAAAATTAGCCAAGAAGAGGAACATAAAGGTCAAGACTCTATAAACTTGCAATCAGGCTCCATCATAACCTGGCACTAGAGAAACACAAACACTTGGCTTTATAACATTCTCTCTATGTGTTTTTCAGAACAGTGCCTGAAGGTTAGTTCTCATGAGCAATCCTACAGTTACATGTCCATTTAAGTGTTTGTTTGATGGAGGAAAAACAACTTTGGTAGGTTTCCAAAGGGTTTATTGAAAACAACATGGGGCTGGGGACCCCTGGCTGAAAGGTGAGAAGGATCCTGAGCAAGATGCTCAGCAGGTGAAAATAGATGTTATGATGATGTACTTACAGAGACCACAACATCCCTAAATGTTCTTTGAAAACACCGTTTGCACATTTGAAGTGTGCGCTTTGCATTCTTTCTTCTACATCCTAATTTGGACACATTTTAATTTTGGCTTCCAGTCTTGCTTCAGCATCTGCAGTTTCTGGTGAGTGCTGTTCTGAATGTGGATGCCCTTAAGTATGTACAGCCAGACACGGCTGCTCACATGAATTAACTTGGATTATAAGAAGATCCCCATTCACTGACTGCCTCTTCTTCTTCTTCTTTTCTATTTTTTTTTAAATGCCTGGTGGACTGTTTTGCTGCACTGGAAGAGTCATGACCCTCTCTCCCTTGACACTTGGACACAATTTATACTGTCTATTTTACCCTTGGCGAGACTCACAGCTGGTCTGCATGATACCCCATATCGTTTTTATGATAAATGAATGCCTTTCTTAAAGTATCTTGGTCCTGCTACAGTAAACGATATGTTGCCTCTGAGGACAGAAGAGTTTCTATTACACAGCCTTTTCTGGTTTATTTCCCCCACTCCCATTCCCGTTACTTTCTTTGTTCTACTCTTGATATTCCTTTTCCCTTTTCTATCTTGGCTTATATTATGATTTTATCAACTGCCAGTCACTTTGGGGTTCATGTTTCTAGGGATTTTCATTTCCCGTTTGGCTCGTTCTCTAGATAATTTGTTGTAATCATTTGGTATACTTGGAAAGGTACTGAGACAGTGTTCTGTCCCAAATACTGCATTCCATAAAACAATAAAAAAATGGCATTGCTACCTTTTTAATAGAAATCCTCCTTGCTCCCCCACCTCTTGCCTTCTGCCAATACATTCAGGGATCTTTGCTATCATCATAACACAGTTCAAGTTTTCAGGTGTTTCATGAAAGTGAGGAGAGGTGAAGGGAGTTGCATGGCAGGAGAAAATGATTTCCAGATGGTAGGGCCTACAACTGCAAAGGGATGACCACTGGCCAATATAAGGTTTTATGGAGACTTTCTTATGCATAAAAGACATTTGAACATAGCACCTCCCCTGCCCCAAGAATCACAAACTGGATTGTGGCTTTCTTAGAAGCAAGGCTAGCTTTGTGCCTTCCATGCAGTGGGGACAGAGATATGAGACACAGCAAGGGTCACTCACATCACTGGATATCAACAGTTCAAAGCAAACCAAGCCACAGTATTATGGGCATGACTGCTCTATGCAATGACCAATCTTTTTTTCCCTCCTGAATGATCAGCACAGCAGTCTTTAATTCACTTGAATGACATCAGCTCCACAAGTACTTCCATTGTTAGTAAATCACTGTTCCCTAGAACTCAAACCACTAACTACAACACTTGCTAGGAAACAGTTTGTGCCTTACCAAGCATGAATATCACACATGCTTCTTTCACGAGGATGGTGGTTGTGCTGATCTCATGGGCATTTGGGATTGGTGATCTCACTACTGAACATGCTACACATCCATCCTGTGCAATATCTGATGGTGTGTTAAATCTGAATTGATTTTTCCTTTGCTTTTATATTTTCAGAAGGTGTGTGTTTGCTGTCACCAACTCTCAAGCCCATCCTTCCTAAATTAAAATAAAGCCCACCCTCCCAAAGCAGTGATATCTCTTGTCAGCAAAGCTAGTCCACTCAGCTCTATAGCATATAGATAAAAATTTCAATGCCACTTTATATAGTGTATTGCTGCTGGTATATCACAAGAGAAAGAAGTATTAGGAGAGTGCCCGGAAAGGCCTATTTAGGCAACTACATTGCTGCATTCTAGTCAAGCTGCAGACTATGTGATTACCTACTACTTGTTCAAAAAATTGTGCCATTCCCTTTCTCAGGCGAACTACTTCATACCCATATTCTCAAAATAACCTTTTCTAGTATTTCCAATTTTCCTTACAAATGGCTTAAGGATGAGTCTTTTGGTGCTGAATGAGATGCAAAAGCAGGTGCACATGAAAACAGGTTTTCTGATGTTCGTTTGCTGCAGTATAAATGCCAAAGGAGTAAAACCCCTGCATCCCGTAACTGGCTGGTTTATCACAGAGAGTCCATCATGTGATGGGCTGAGGAGGTTGAAGCTGAGGATAGGTCCATTTGTGATGAATCTGGGTGCTCCATTCTTCTACCTAACAAATGACTGGCTTGAAACCTCTGATAGCGTGGTCGATAGGAAGGACACTAAAATGGTTTACCTACATTTTATTGCTGTTTGTTATTTCAAATCTGACTTTTTATCATTTTTTAAAATTTGTAAGCTGCTTTGGTTGCTATTTTTTTTAGCAGAAAGGTGAGACAGAAGTGCTCCAGCAAATAAAATAAATATGGTCAATTGTGCTACTTTTTATGCACGTTTTACACAAGCAGAAATCATTGCATGCCAAGAAAAAAAAAGCAATGTAAAATGATAAAAGAAAGGGTCCTATCCAAAGTCAGATTAGGTATTAACATGACTTTAGTAGTGCTTGGATTTGAACACAGATGAGATTTTTAATACAGGATTGTGTTCACCTGTTTTAGTTTATAACCAGAGGCAGCTAAAGCTACAACAGAAACATCACAAATTTCCAATATGCATGTGTTTGATGGACCACAGAAGTGGGCTTTGCTGACCTGATCATACCCATCCATCCTATGGTGGATATCAAACATTTCCTTCTAAAACTTTTCTTTATTGACACTAGATCATGAACAACTTCAATAATGATGGTCAGGTATCAAGAGCTGGAGAGCAGCAAGAACTCTGCATATTTTAGATAAACATATTTAACATAATTTGCATATCATTTGCAAGACCACAATGGGTGTGAAATCACAGCTGATGGCAAGTATTTTATGCTATTCTTATGCTGGCCTTTTAAACCCCAAAGGGGGGAAATAACGTTTACATAAACACTCTCAAGTGGGTTTAGAAATAATGAAACTTGACAGACTTAATACATCTTGTCTTCTTTTGGTTATCTAATTTGGTTCTATTCCGTTTTGCTATCATGTTTGCCAAAATTTGTTTTGCTACAAAGGTACCACACTAACCTGCTTTATATAATGAGTCAGAACACTGGTCAGTCTAGCTCAGTACTGTCTGCTTTAACTAGCTGTAGTTCTCCTGGGCCTTTATATCACCTGACCCTTTAACTGGAGATGTTGGTGAATAAACTGAGCCATAGCTGTTCAGATACTCTAATTACCAGAAAAGCCCGGAAAGGGGTATCCAAAGCTTGGGAGTATGAACATAATACAGCCAAGTGCTCCAATGGCTCAATGGAAAGCAAACCAAGCCTCTGCAGAATGCAGAGACTTAGTTGTCTCCTCTCCAGATATTTGAACTGACTCAGGATGGGGGGAAAGATGATTTGCGTAGAACATGTATAATAATTAGGGTATTAAAAGTAGGGATACCGTTCCCCAAGTAGGGGCGGGAGATCCTCCACTTTTGTGGGCTCCTACGTGCTGTTGGCCAGTGGGAGGAAATTGCCCCCACCTCGATGTCTTGGTGACACACTGATATCACCCGGAAGTGATGTCAGCATGTGGATGACAGTGGGTGGTAACAGTCTGCTTGTCGGGCAAAACTCTATGGTTTGAGACTGTTTTTACCATAGAATTTTGCCCAAGAAGCAGAGCGTCACCCCCAAAATTGCCAGCACACTGACATCACTTCTGGGTGACATCACCATGTCACACTATGTCCCCACACACACCTGGAATGCCCCCCCATCCCCCAGCTGGTGTTACGCAGGGACCTGGCAACCCTACTTTAAAGGCAGAAATCTAACAGTGAGTACTCCCCATCCATGGCATAGCTTAAACTAGGACCCACCAAACCTGGAGCAGAGACAGTGAGTCAAGGGGTGGATCTCAATGGAGGCAAAACTTAAGTGCCCTGGAACATAGCTGAGAGATCAAGGAGCAGAATGAATGAGTCAAGGCAGAGCATACAGAAAATACAGAGAGAGGTGCAAAGCGCTCACTCTCTCTCCCTCCCTCCCCCCTCTCTGGCTCAAGATGTGTCAAGAAGGCAAGGCAAGCTGAAAAGACAGTGGAACCAGGTGAGAGACAGCTGCAACATTTAAAGAAGCTGGTTTTGAGGCCCAGAGGTTCCAGGGCTGAAAATAAAAGCTAAAATTGGCTGCAAAGTTAGCACTGCTAAATTCTTAGAAGTACAGAACCACAAATCCACTGCCTTACAACGTGCTAGACAGTTAAAAACTGGCCTTTCTGCGATTCCTGATACTGTATGCAAGAAATGTCATTGGGCAGCTAGACAGAAGGGGAGGGGCACTGATTATACCAGTAGAGATGCGGCAAGTTGGTAGCTCTACTGATAGTGGGGAAAGCCATACATCAGTCATAATGGAAGGGAAGGTAGGGTGTTCACCCTTCACAAGGAGAGTTGGCAATCTCCAGGTGGGATCTGGAAATCTCCTGGAATTACAAGTGATCTCCAGATGACAGAGATCAGTTCACACAGATAAAATGGTTGCTTTGGAGGGTGGACTCTAGGACTCTAGGAGGGTGGACTCCTCTCTAAATACCATCCTCTCCAGCCTTCACCCCAAATGTCGAAGTTCCCAATGCAGAGTTGGTAACCCTATTCACAAGAGATGAAGAGATGTTGCAAGTATTTGCAAGAATTTGCAAGTATTTGCCATTATATATGTAATATGTCACAATACAGGATCCTTTTGAATAAAGGAGTATAAGTAAGGGGTACAAACACTTGGCAAGAAAGTGAATGTTTCTGCTCTTTTCCTAAGCTCTAGATGAAAAAAACTGGGCCATCAGGATGTTCAACAAAAGCACTTCAATTTGGGTATCATCCCAGTTCTTGTAAATACTTTTTTCGAGCTGTTCCTATAAGAATATAAAAGAGCCCTTAATCAACCAAGTATTAAAAAGGCTAATGTGGGAATAAACCCTAGAAGTCAGACAATCTCTTTGTTTTGCCCATAAATGGAATTGCACAATGCTTTATGACATACTGTGAGCATGGGATCATATGCAGTGATGTTCACCAGCCCTTGATGTTTGCAAGCTCTGACCCGAGTGGATGTTTCCCTTGTCTTTGTAACTCTGCAAAAATGTCTGAGTCTGATTAGCAATTATGCATGATAGCCTATCAAGTAATTAAATTATATACACGTTTTTTCTTGTATGGAAGAATGCTCATGTTTCACTGGATGCCTGCGAGAAAAGGTCTGTTTATGGGTCTTTCCGTCTGTCTTTCTGTCTGCCTTTCTGCCTTTCTTTCTGCCTTTCTCTCTCTCTCTCTCAGCTCCTTACCATCCCAGAGGATCCCATTCCTAGGAAATCATTGCCTTTATACAGAAAAGTGTTCTAGATTAAATATATATATATATATTATTGTAGTATACCTGCATATTTCTAGCAACATAAACTCTGACTTTTCTTTCTAATGGGATACATTTAACTCCTTTTACACTGAGTTGCAAGGTGAATACATATATCACCTTCTATGAAAGGTAGACAACTTTGAAATACTTTCCTGTGTGGATATTTGGGCAAACTGCTTACTAACCTGGGATTCAGTTTTTTTCCCCAACCACACTGCAAAACACAAGATGGCAGGCATCAAGACAGAAACCTGGTTATCACATAGATCCATGCAGATGTGTAGTCCTGAGGGGCACACAAGAAGTGCTCAGATCCTAGAGAAAGGGAGAATAACCCAAAGAGGAAAGAAGCTAGATTACAAGCCTGTCTTAATGAAAGAAGAGCTATTACCTAGGGAATACAGCTGTCCAAAGAAAGGAAGCAGGGGGCCTGGTGAAGGATTGAGACATGGGAGACTGGCTTAGAGCAGTGGTCTTTAGCTCATGGTTTGGGACCCTCAGGTAGGTTGTATAGTCCGACCTACTGGGCTCAGTTTCCTATAGTGCTACCATATTTTGATGCTTTTTGGAAGGACCTGTGGCTAGTGTGCAGCCTTAGGGACCAAGTCATGCCACCTGCCTTTGCATACATGTTGAGAAGAACACTAGAATGGAAAGGCAAGGCCACTGAATGGTTGGTAGGGTTGCCAGCACTGCCTCAGCACATGCTGAGGAATTTTTTGGGCAATGCCTGGGGAGGATGTAGTTTGGGGAGGATGCCACCTCTTCTGAATGATGCTCAATGAATTTCCTTTAATCCCTATGGTAAAGACGATACTGTTGCTAGGAATGCCATTTTCTGGCCATTTTTCTCCTGCCCCTCAATTTCTCAGTGGCAGGGAATTGGGGCTGAGATTGGGGTTTCACCTATGGGTGGGCAAATGACAAAACTAATGGCTGCAGAGGATTCCTCCACAGCTTTGACCCTTCTTGTTCTCATTAGGTAACTCTTCCTGTGCTTGGCTTATGCTTCCTGTGCCTGTCTGCTACCCTTGGCAGTGGATAGGTCATAACTCTAGGTCCCCCTTATTGTCACATGATTTCCTGTCACATGCTTGTAGCTCATTGGGTCCCATATTATGGAGGTCCCACATCTGGAAAGATTGAAGAAAGTTGGTCCTGGGGAATGAAGGACTGAAGAGAAAACCAGAGGGAAGTCTGAGAGGATAGGGAAAATAGGATTAAAAAGATACTCAGACAGGAGAGCTGCAGAAATTAGGGGTTACATATTGATTTGACATAATCAAATATTTGGTTATAGAATGTTGTCCTATTACATTGTAGCATCAGTAGACTGATAGTGTCTAGTCCAGAACCAGGAATGGAGAGGTGGAGAAAAGGAGGGATAGTGCAGGGATAATTGTACGGTGGTCCAGCATAAACATCTTCTGTAGTTAGGATAATTGATGAAAAGATGAACTGGATTCCTCTGTCTTTAACAGCTGGGTAGAATTTTAATGAGCATAACTTGTCCATAAGGGGAAAGGAAAACTGCTCCTGCTGAAGTTTCTCCCCTTACAGAACTATGAAAGAACAGCCCTTCTTTGTATCTGGACTCTGAGCACATGAAAATTCCCACTTTACAGTACAGGTTATTGCACACTGACAATGATGTACAGCAAGATTCTCCTCCACACTTGGCAGGATGATCCAGATAACTATCCTTCCTTGTTCATCTTCCTCACAGGGTTATTGTGAACATAAAATGGAGGAGCGGAGAGTGGTGTAGGCTGCTCTGAGTTCCTTAGAGGAAGGAGGGGATACAGATGTGACAGAAAGACAAGAGTTCACCCTGGAGTAGTTTGTTCACCTGCATGTACTAAAAATGCACTCAATAAAGGAAATTTACCATATACAAAACTTCACAGAGATTCAACTACTTTTGATACCATAGTGGTCTGTTATTGCAGAGTCACCGTGTGCTCTTTCGTCTTGTAGTTTTTCATCTTGAAACTGCACTAGGATGAATCAGATGCTTACCACTGTTGTTAGAAAACACATCTTAATTGGCACACAAATATCTCAATGCTGCTCTCACGTGGGACTCATTCTATCAGCTTACATCTCAGCAGCGATGGTATTTGAGGGTGCTCCATGCGGCAGGCACCTCCAGCAATATTTTAATTGCCGACGAACACGACTGCACATTCGCTAGAGCCCACAAGAACATTCCCAGCCAGCCCTAAATATATATTAGTGTGGGTGTTGGAAGAGGAGTGTCATATCAAATTGAGGTTTTAGAATGTTTCCAGGAAATCAAACCTTTATATTTGCAGTTATAAAAGGATCATTCCAATCCACCTTAATCGCCTGCACAGGTGTTGCAGGGCTAGATTTACACTACTTTGTCTTGCCCTGTGCTGAACTAGCCCATTCTTGGTTGCACACCTGGCCTCGCAGCTGTTGAACTCCAAGAGTGGCCTATGCAAACCCCTCACAACTGCATACAGTAAGTTGAATGGAACCGACTCATCAGCCTGATACTGGACTGTTGTTTAATGAATGCTGAGAATTCATCTGTAAATGTACATTGTTAATTTAAAGCCTGCTATTCATTAATTAGAGGCTTAGTGGCAAGTGCCATTGAGCTATCTGCTATGTTTAAGGTTACCTCCAGCCCTTGTAAATGACTTGCTGATAACAAGGCGAATCCATCTTCATTACTTGGCCCCTCCTGTCTGAGTAGGCTCTGCTTCCTGTAAAGGGCTATGTCACTTGGAACGGTAGAATTAAACTTTTATCCAAACCAGATTCTGCACTTTCACCTTTTTAAAAAAAAAATCCAAAAAAAATCCTTGAGTAGTTCCAATTTATTTTGCTTAAATGACATCTGATTACCTAACATGGAGAAAAGCAGCAAACTGCACTTCAAACAGTCAGCAGATCTCTAGTTCTGCCCTGCTGCTTTTCAGTGGGGGAACATTTCCAGGAACAAGTGCATTTACATTTCATCTGACTCTCCACCTTGGTGTAAAGAAATTGGGCTTCATTTTCATTCTCATAAGGTTGCGGTTTATATAGGAGGGGGGGATCCTGAGGAATGCAGGAAATTAGTTTTAAATCTGAAGAATAAATATCATTTTGTTCCAGTTTACTTTTGCAGGCTTGTGCTTATATATATAATGTAAGGCCATTACAGTTGGAACAAAACGATCCATCAACAGAACAATGAAATCTGCAATCCACCTGTAGAGAAGTATAGCTGGGGACACAAGTCTGTCTTTCTGCCCAAGTCTCTACTTGCCAGCTCCTAGAAACCTTCCTCCAGTTTCAGTGTAAACAGTTCTCTATTATGGTTTTAAACTAAGGCATGGTAGCTTGAATGTAATCATTGATTTTTTTTTAAATGCATTGTTTTTCCTTAAGCGAAAAGCACAATAACTTAAAGTCACAAACTAACCTTTCTTGGCAGATGGTCTCCGTACGGAATCACCATTAGAGGCATCTAATACTACCTGGCATGGTTGTTTAACACATTAGGGTGCTCCCAGGTATCACTACTGCTCTCATGAACCATGGTTCGATTTTAAGCTTCGCTGGCTAGAATAGGTAATTGTAGCCTGAAAGAGGAAAAACTCTCCTGGAGTTTTGATGCTTTAAATGTTGAGGAAAGAGGAAAGAGAAGACGCTTACCGGAAGCTAGCCAAAGACAGGGGCAGCAAGGTTTTACTGGGAAAAACCTAGTGTGGTATTGTTATGTTAGTAATTCCTGCCAGCTCATTCAGATAACATAAAACCCCTACATTGATGTAAGTTAATAAGTGCCAGATGACACATTTGACAAACAACTGATTAGCTGCCATACATACCAGGTTACCAACTGGGAGCAGTTGGGGAGTAGGAGCATTTGGGAGGCGGAGACTGGGGGAAATGGCATTGAATAATGCTGTGATATCATTTCGAGGTGAGTACCCAGAACTCACAGCAACACATGTTGCTCAAGGAATTTCCACATGGGGGAAATCCTCTATATGGTAAAAACCATAGAGATTAGGGGAAATCCTAGAGCATTGTGCAAAACCATTCCCCCCTATTTTGGCTCCCAAGTCTCATTTGAGCAAGGATGGGGCTTGAGGGTCAGCACAGGAGCCTGCAGCAGGCAACCTATTAAGTCCACCTAGCTACAATATCCAGCAGTGTACTATGTGATTTAGAAGCTACACCCTGAAATGGGTTGAAGTTTTCATTGAAATTTCTAGTCATCATGACGGAGAATAAAGGTCTGAAAATAAGAGAACAGCATTTGACGAAGAGGGCAAAACCAAAAAGAACATTGAAAAGAATTTGCTGTTTCCTGCACAGCATTTGTCTGTCTCCTTCTCTGTCTACCAGAATGCACTGCTGGCCCAGTCAAATCTCCTCCTGTTCCCTTGCCCATTTATGTATTTATTTACTATGTTTGTATCCTGCCTCTTTCCCCAAAGGGGATCCAATGCAGCTTATATCTTCTCCTCTGTTCTATCCTCACAGCAGCCTTGTGAGACAGGTTAGGCAGAGCATGTGACTGGCCTTAAATCACTCAGCAAACTTCTATAGCAGAGTGGGGATTTGAACCTAGGACTCCCAGATCCTAGTCTAGCACTCTAACCACTGCACTGTGCTGGCTTTTAACCACTGGCAATGTGTTCAGTGAAAGCATCTGCAAGAAAGCAGTTTAGATGTGGGATCTCATATTGCGCTATAAGTATAAGACTAGAGATCAGCATCAGGGGGTTTATCACAGCTGTTCCCTAGAAGAATCACCACACAGTAGAAGATGAGGAGGAGCAGAAGGGGGGAAGATCAGGGAGAATTCTTCAAATGCCCAAACTATGGTAGAAGTCTTGGAATGATTGCACACAAAACTGAGTGAATCCTGGGATTTTCTTTTAGCACAGGAGATCAATTTGCTTGCAATAGAACCTGCGTGTGCATTTGCGTGCACGTGTCTGTGTGTGTGTGTGTGTGTGTGTGTGTGTGTGTGTGTGAGAGAGAGAGAGAGAGAGAGAGAGAGAGAGAGAGAGAGAGAGAGAGAGAGAGAGAGAGAGAGAGAGAGAGAGAGAGAGACTGCTGCATTCCATCATGCCCATATCCAAACTGAATCTTTTAGAATGTGGAGAAGCCAGAAACCGTTGAAGAATGAATGTGGCATTTAGTGGAATTTAGTAGGCATTCCCCTATTGATTAGGCAATGACAGAAGGACAGGCTCCAATGTAAATGCCAGGCCTGGCTTATCTAGAGCAGGTGTCCCCAACATTTTAGAGCCTGGAATTTTGGCATAGGGTGGTGGATGCAAGCACAAACTGGCTCCCACTGTGGGCAGAGCCAACCTCATCAGGGAGTGATGTCATGTATAATGCAAATAGGAGGAGGAAGAGGAGGAGAAGGAGAAGAAGAATTCGATTTATACCCCACCCTTCACTCAGAGTCTCAGAGCAGCTTACAATCTCCTTCCCTTCTTCTCCCTGCATCAGACACCCTGTAAGGTAGGTGGAGCTGAGGGAGCTCTGAGAGAACTGCTCTTGAGCAAACCTCTTTGAGAGAACTGTGACTGACCCAAGGTCACCCAGCTGGCCTCATATGGAGGAGTGGGGAATCAAATCTGGTTCTCCAGATTAGAGTCTGCCACTCTTAACCACTACACCAAACTGGTTCTCAAGCAATGCTCCCTCTAAGCTGTGGAGTCTAGTGAGCAAAAATTCTACTTTGTGAGCTACTGGCACTAAAGTTGTGAGCAAACGATTTGGCTGCTGCATAAATTAGTTTGCTCTGGAGCCATCCTTCCTAGGCTAAGACAAAATTGTGTGAGCCAGAGGCTAAAAAACTGTGAGCTAACTCATATTAACTCAGCATAGAGCAAACACTGTTCTCAAGGCCAGCTAGCAGGCAATTTTCAACATTCCAGCAGAATGTTTAAAACACTTGGTAGGCATTGGGAAAGGTCTTGATGGGTGCCACAACATCCATGGGTGACACGCTGGGGACCCCAATATCCTGGCTTCATACTACAAGCCAATGACAGAGGATTATGGAGCACATTGCTGTTCCCTTCTGCACCTGCAGGTGGCCCAGGATTTGAGCCTGCAGCATGATCTTGGGTCACTCAACAAAAAAAGTTCCATTCTTAACTCATGTAATTCCTTTGTGTGTGCATATGTGGTGTAAGAACACAGAGCTCAGCTAGCTCTGGGCATAGACCATGGTTCTATCCTCTATATATCTTAGGCTGTGGTCACACACACTAAATAATCCACATTCAGTGCACTTTCCAACTGGGTTTTTACTGAGTGTACTGGCAAAATCCATTTGGAAAGTGCATTGAAAGTAGATTATTTAGTGTGCGTGACTGGAGCCTTACTGCAGCATGTATTCAGCAAGGAGTGGAGTAGTAACACAATATTGTGTTCTTTGATGCTTGAGCCCTACTCAATTGCAACTTGAGAAACCACTACATTTTATTGAAACAGCCACTGGACAATTCTAAATTTGTAATGAAATCCCAGTCCTGAAAGTCTGTCAGAAAGGACTCATCAGCGATCACCTTCAGGTATCATCTCCTTCATTAGCCTGCATGTAATTTAGAGAATAAATGAGAAAATAGACTGGATAGCATGCTGTACACTGGAAACATCTCTGTCTCATCCCTGCCTTTTGTAACATTTAGACAAGAAGCTACCTACATTATCCATGATTGAATCAGACAATCTCAAGATGAACTTTTCTTAAATTTACTGGAAGGATGATCTGGTCTCTTTAGGTAAGTGCTCTTTATAGCTAATGTGCTACTGTACAAAGAAAGCTTTTTTTTCTCTTCCAAAGATAAAGCTTATATATTGTAATGCCAGAAGCACACAGTACAATACAGATGCTGAAATGGAGGTCACATTTGAAGTTCTTTTTTATTTTGGTAAGCAGAAATAGTTTAATTTTTTGTTATTATTATTCAAATGAAATCATGTTCTAGCTTCTGTGACTTTAGATCCCCAGTTAGTAGTCAAGGGAAGAGCAGCACTCCACGATTCAGGTCTTATTATTCAATATTGGTTTTTTTGGGGGGGGGGGGAAGCAACAAGAAAACTTTGATCCAAGTCAGGTCAAGGCGACTTTTGCAAAGGTTAAAAGCTATTTGGAAGGGTTACAGTATCCATAAAGGCAAATGAAATTATATTTAAAGACTGATGGAAGAAAAGCAATAATTGAGATAAACTGCTGGTGGCTCAGAAAGGTTTAGGCTGAGGAAATGCTGATATTAAAGCAGAGAAATGGAAAGTCTTTCAAATCAGTTGTCACATCAAAGAGTGCAGAGCATTTTATTACATTTGCAACAATTATGTTTACCTTTAATGTTTACCGGACCTGCTGATGCTGTGTCCTCATTGTTCAGTAAGCATTTCTGTAATAACTTGGGGAATATTGTAATTCAGAAGCCTCCAATGCAGCTATCAGCCAATGACCTAACCTGCTCCCTGCATCCATAATATCACAAGCTTTTGTCATGGAAAGACTTATGAGGTCTCAATCAAATGCATTGTAAGTCAGAAAACTCACATCATGATCTGGGGCAATGACTGTAGGTAGAAATGTAACTTATTTATTTATTTAAGAAACATTTCCCCCCCCACACACACAAAAATTGCTGAAGGAACCTCACAAACAAAGCTCTTCTGCTTTGTTTCTCATTAATGAAATAAGCCATCATTGCATGGTTGTGAGCAATGAATTTAGAACTTGAAGTTCAATGCAGGGTATATAAAATGGCAAAGAAGAATCCAGGTACAAGATAACTGGGTCAGAAATCTATTGTGCCCCAGAAATTCAACCCAAGAAAGCAACACAACTGAGGAGTTGATTGCAGGATTGTGATTAGTCTACATCTGTATGGTATTGCATCACATGCTTCCACTGAACAACGAAATGTCCAGGTTGCAGCCAGTACATCGGTATTCAGATTTTAGATTGGCATTGGCCCCTCCTACAAAGATAGCATTTCCAAATTAAGCCACTGTAACCATTTATTCTACTTTTACCTTAAACTTGGAGAACCTAGCATTGAACCACATTACACACGCACCTTTAGTTTCTACATCTCGGGCTAAGCTGTGTTTGAGCCTGAAAGCTCGCAAATATAACATACCTTGACTTTCATGTATACAATAAACCGAATATTTTATCTGTCTGAGTGGGCATTGTGGATTCATGTGTACTAGAGGGAAATTATGGCATTTATATATTTATGTTAACCTCTAACTTGAAATATTTGCTCCTTTCTTTTCTTCTTGAAGGGACCCAAAGAACCTTATATAAAACAATAACCAGCTGTATCTTGGGTTGATCCTGAAACCACTGTGCCAGTTTATACAAGGCCAGAGGGCATGAACTACAGCTAAGAATCAGGGACCATGAGCCCTTCAGCTCTTGCCCTTTGGCTTGCACCTCTGTCTATGCTCAAAGTTTATTCCTGGAGACAGGAAGAGCAAACAAATGCTCAGCTCAGATGTTGCAGGTGGCAGCAATGTTCCTTCTAGTCGCCAAGCCTTTATGAACTGCCTTTCACAAAAAACTTTCAAAGCCCTATACATACAATCAATAAGTAAAACCAATTTAAATAATATCCAAATTAAATAAATTCATCTAAATGCTGAAAATCCAATCTGCTTTAAACTATGACTTTCTTATAGACTTTCCTAAATATGGACAGAGAACATGCTCCAAACTTCAAAAGGCATCCTGAGTACCGAAAACTCTAGGACAGGATGTCACTGACAGCCCCTCCTAATGTGAGGGAACAACAAGAAGGAGCTGCTAGGAAGAATGTTTTCGGTAGGCAGATCCATAGTGGGCATATGTTATACAAGCACTTCTTTATGGGCACAAACTGTGACTCGCCAAAGGATCACATTAATAGATTCAACCAGCATCCTTAGTGAGCATGTTCAGAGCTCTGGGCAATTCCATTACTATTGCTATACAGAAGATGCTGGAGATCGTTCTTTGTGGCTGTTTTTGTGGAAGTAGAGCTGCTCCCCACATGGATCACCATCCCCTGGCTTGGTTCTGGCTGAGCCCCAGTCATCTGCTTGTACAGAAAAATGTATGCAGGAAGCCATATATGCAAAGATTTTTGAATATGTGACCAGAATCCTTTTAGCAGGTTCCCAGATGTACCTATACATCCTACAAGACATATCTGGAAGTTGTATTTTCCAGTTGTATTCCACTGGAATTGTTTATTGATTCGTTTGGTTGTTTCATTGGATTTCTGGCCCACCCTTCCCTATGCAGCAGGGCTCAGGGCAGGTTACATCAAATATATACAATAAGTTAAAACAATTTTAAACAATCTGAAATGTTACAACCTATACATAAGATGGCAGTCGAAGACAGTTAATGGGAGCCTCCAGAGAACTTTCAGTATGTATGCCTAAAGATGTAACCAGATGTTGGGCAGATGGTAGAAAGTAACGGGCAAACAGCGCCACATAGATAGCACAACATGGGGGTAGGGGAGACCAATGGAATTGGATCTCTGCTACTCAACCTGGTAGAACATCTCTATTATACAGGCCCTGCAGAACTGCAAAAAGTCCCGCATGGCCCTGATCTTGCTTGGGAGAGTGTTCTACCAGGCTGGAGCCAGAGCTGAGAAGGCTCTGGCTCTGGTTGAGGCTAAGAGGATCTCCTTTGGACCGGGGACCAATCACTAGCGGATGTTGATCTGTGGAGTATAAAGCCCTCTGGGGGACATACAGAGAGAGATGGTTCTGCAGATATATTGGTCCCAGACTGCACAGGGCTTTAAAGGTTAATACCATAACCCTGAACTTGATCTGGTATACAACTGGAAGCCAATGGAGTTGGCAGAGCACTGGTACCTAGGCAAACATCTAAAATTATCCTCATCCAACTTTGATCCTGGATTGTAGTGTGCAAAATTACCTGGTTTTGTTTTTGAAAAGTAAGTGAATGAATGCACCACAATTCTTTTTATGTGGTGTTTTACTAGTTTGCTCCAATTCCAGAATTAATTTTCTAGATTTTTTTAGACCACAACTGACATTGGAAATCCACAGCTAGATCTTTCCAATGTCTTTTCAAGTCAGATGATAGCCATGAGCTACTGTGATTGCCATTTGCAGAAGCAGTTGGGCATTTAATTCTCACCTTCACATATTTTTGTAATTGAAACTGGGTCCCCTATACTGTTATAGACCTTTAAGGAACAGATAGGCAAAGGCCTAATAACAGCATGGGGCTGAAGGGTTAAAATCTCCCCACCTTTGTTGTGGCCCGAGTCCAAATCAAGGCTAGATTTGATTTTAACAGATTAAGAGGAATCCATCATCCCTCAATTAAACTGGAAAAAGTGAAACATCACAGGACAAAGAAATTCAGGTGAGGAAATTCACAGTTTTAGCTGTACCTTCGGTCAACTGGTGGCCCTGACACAGTGCAGAAACCTTACAAAATTCTTAACTACCATAGGTAGTACATGCTCCTCACAGTTTGAGAACCTAGGAGGGCAAGTCCAGGATGGTTCTGTCATACATTTCCCTTTTTAAAACAGTAAACAGATACTGAAGTTGTTGTTTAAGGGGAGGGGACTAGCATACTAGAAGCACAGCTATTTAACTATTTCCCCAGTGTCATTTTCCTGCCAAAAATTGCCCCTCCCAGCTGCATTTATCTGCTAAGGTAATTAACAGCTATGTGGCAGTAGAGAATTTTTGGTGGGAAAATGACATGAGATGAAAGAGTTCAATAGCTGCTCACATATTGTATTCATCTCCCCTACTGAGTGACATTGGGGAAAGAATCCCAAACTACACGGGACCTATAGTTCCACCCCTAGTGAACAGCTAGAAAAGGCCTGCCAGCTGTTGGAACTGCTACGGTTCCTTGAAGCTGTACTTTAGTGTGGATAAAGTAGCACAACATTTAAATTCTCTCTCCCTCCCTCCCCCCATCCCCTTTGTTCAAAGATCTCGAAACAGGAAACTCATTGCTTATGTTGCAATTTTGATAACCTAACTGGCAGAACAGTTATTCAAATTTTTAAGCTTTTAAATGCGGCAAGATCAACCTGGCCATCCACATAAATAATTTTGACACGATAAGTATGCGAATGCGATGATAACTGATAAGTGAAGCAATTACCTTGCTTTTTTGGATTATATTAAATGAAGATTCTGATAGATTAATGAAAAGAGACAAAGAAGACAAAAAAGGCGGCTGTAGAGCTTTTGGGTACTGTGTTATCTCTATTATACCATATTGAAATAGAGAAGCTATCACCAATCATGCTTCCTATGTAAGTTCTAGCTTCTAACAGTGAACAATGAATAAATTGTCACAAGACAGTAACTGATAAATTGGGATTGGCAGTGTTTTTTTGTTTTTTTTTAAAAAGACATGTAAATAAAATTATTGGCCTCCCCATGACAATACATTCTGTACAGGAATTTGGGGTAGTTTGTTGTGTATTGTAGATTGCAAGGTCTGCTTTTTACTTATATCCATCAATTGTCCCTTGTTAGACCATCAGCTTGAAAAGTGTACTCTACCACTATCATAGTTTAATTTAATTTAGAATACTTGATATTAAACTTGACTGCCAGTTCTTTGCAGTGCTGGCCTTAACCTTTTAACCATCCAGCACTCAGGTGAATTTCCATGATTTCCATTTACCTCCTGTACCAGGTGGCCTCTGTTGGTTCTCTACAGAAGCTATTCTAGTGCAGAACCGTCTTGTTCAACATGGTGTTATTTAAAGGTAACCACTGCAGCATACCTGCACCCAATACACATTGCCAAGGCCATGTTGAAGACATGCAAAATAGTTTTTAAAATCTGTCATGGGCCAGTTTGCTTTAATGGAGGAGCACTCAGCTGATGCTGATAAAAGCCCCGTCAGCACCTCTGAGACTCAGCCAGCTGATGCCCCTGAGACAGCAGAGGCAAGTCCTAGTGCCCCAGTGGTTGAAGACAGCAGGCACTACAGCCCCATGAACACTGGGAACACTGAAGAAACAACTCAAGATCGTGGGGAAACTTCACAGGCTGCCTCGCCTCCTCTGTCCCCAGAGCCAGGGGAATGCAGGAGAAGGTGGGCATGCTTTGAACTCCTCAAGAGGAGGCAGAGTGCACGGCTTGCTGCCTGGAGACTGCCAGATCAAGAGGAACATCTGGAGTTAATGGACAGTGCTCTCGCAAGCAACAAGTCCAAGCTGTGAGCTGCTGATAAAGGATGGGCGTTTCAGAGGAAGAAGGTGTGGGAGCAAATTGTTATCTCCCTGGAGACGTGCAACCACACCACCCGGACCTGTTTCTGGCTGCTATTTCTGAACTTTTGTCTTTGACCCTGGACCTGCTTGACAACGCCTCTTGGACCTGCCTGAATTCTGTTTCTTGGACCCTCAGCTGGCTTCCCTTGTATATGACTCTTGGACTGAACTCTTGACTTATGCTTCTGGTTAGTGATTCTGTCTCATCCCCTTGGTCTTGGCTAAATCCACTCTGACCCAGGACAAAATCATACAATATCTGGGCCTTCTAAGAGTACCTCAATATCTATCCAGGATAAGATCAGCTTCAAACAGGGAGCTGATGCTAGATAAACTGGAAGTGCAGGATTAACTCTCCTTACCCACATGTGCTAGAGTTTTGTTTTCAAAAAGTTCTCACCTGCTATACACAGAAACATGTGGATTTCATGCACATTTAGGGATACCTTTAAATACAACAAAGGTCCTTTCCACATTTGCCCGACACTTGGGATTTTCTCAGTGGTTGGAGCTAAGGCAATTTAAATCCATGGCAAAATGGCATCCACATAACCTGGGGCAACAGCAGGCTGAAACCAGGCTGACCACTGTAGAGAGGTAATGTAATGTAGAATGGGGAGGAAACCAAGAATAAAAAGAAGGTTGAACTCAATTTTAGTGTAGAATGGGGGTGGGTAACTGGATTAAAAAGAGGGTTGAATTTGATTTTAGTGCAGAATTGCTTAGAGGACACTGCAGTGAACATGGATTACAAGGAGAGTGTAGAAAGTGCCAAAGAGAGTTCAGAGCCTAAATAGTTGTTTTTCCCCCTCACAGGTAGAGATGATCTGATCATCATCATTGATCTCTCTAATGTATTCCAAATATGTGTCTGTGTTTCATCACAGGAGAGGAGCTTTAAGCATTTGATCCCCCAAAGTCAGTAATGTAGACAAGCTGCCTATTGCCAGGGAAGCAAATACTGAGCCCCTCTCTTTATTCCTCTTATTGCTAAAGTCCTGTGTGCCTCCTAGTTTGTGTAAGCAATGTTTAGAAATGCTATAGACATAAATGCCAATCAGGATGACTTTGTTTGGTGGAAAGATGGGCTAATTGTTTTGGCTGAATGCTGTCCCTATCATGTAATTTCCACAGATGGAAGTGATTTGCATCTGCAGAGCATTGCCTTCTCCTCCCTCAGGACACAGAGCCCCAGGAACAGCATAACTAAGGAGCTGGGGTACCTTGGAAGGGGGGGCATGGGTGAAAATAGTTCTCTTTTCTATCCTTGGAAATATTTCACTGGATCCAGCCTTTGATTGTACATCAGTTGTGCACCACAATTTAGAAAGGATATAGACAAGCTGGAACATGTCCAGAGGAGGGCAATGAAGATGGTGACCAAGTCCTATGAGGAAAGGCTGAAGGAGCTGTGTATGTTTAGCCTTGAGAGGGGACAACTGCAGCTGCTAGTGTGACCTTGGGTTGGTTACAAGTTCTTTCAGAGCTGTTTTCTCAAGAGCAGTTCTCGAAAGAGCTCTCTCAGCCCCACTTACCTCACAGGGTGTCTGTTGTAGGGAGTGGGAAGGGAAAAGAGATCATAAGCCACTCTGAGACTACTCCTTTGGGTAGTGAAGGCCAGGTATAAATCCAGTCTCCTCTTCTCTCTTCTCTCTTCTTTTCTGTTGCCCCAAAAGGTCAGACCAGTACCAACAGGTTGAAATTAAATCAAAAGAATTTTTGGCTAAACATTAGGAACAGGCTTCCTCAGAAGGTGGTGGGCTCTCCTTCTTTGGAGGTTTTTAAACAGAGGCTAGATGGCCACCTGACAGCAATGCTGATTGTGTGAACTTAGGCAGATCATGAGAGGGAGGGCAGGATGGGTTGCATCAGTGCTTAGTTCTTGTGGCCCTTTCTTACATGCCCAGAAAAATGCTGATCACCACTTTGGGGTCAGGAAGCAATTTTTCTCCAGGCTAGTTTGGCCAGGGATCCTGGAGTTTTTTTGTCATCTTGTGGGGTCACTGGTGTGTGTGGGATAATTTTCTGCATTGTGCAAGGGGTTGGACTAGATGATCCTGGAGGTCCCTTCCACCTCTATGATTCTATGATTCGATCTCTACCCAATATTACATGTATGTATTATCACAACTGTTGATGAGTCACTGAAAATTACTAAACAGAGTCTAATAAAATGGCTTGGGACCTGTGATGTATATTACTAATTCCCAGAATAAAAAGGGATCTTGTCTTCCTTTCAGTCCATTTAAAAGCCTACTCATTTAAAGAGTGAGAGGAAGAGCAAATGCTTATGACTCTGGAATGGCAACGGCTTTCCCTCTCAGCTCAAATCTGGCAACTTGTTGAGTGGGTCAGCATTTTCTCTTTCACAGCTTTTCTGAAATGTCAGAAGTAACTGCTACATTTATGGGCTAATTTCAGCCTGTTCACTACAAATTAACTGATATTTCTGGAACAGGGAGATAGCTAAGCCCTTTTATAAATCAAGACTAATCCCATTACAGGTATTTGTTCCTCATTCCCTAATCCATTGTATGGAATGCAATTGATGCTAAAACTGCTTGTGTGCTTCCAAGTTGTATATGAGTTTATACATTTTTTTTTGCTGTGGTATGCCCATAACAGTTAGTAAACAAGGGCAACTGAAAAAGACTTATGAAAAATAGGGTTCTTGGCCTTCAAAACTATTGGACACAGAGTGAAGAAAATAAAAAGAAACAGGACGGGAGGCACTCAAAACATAATTGGTTGAACATAATGAAATATAAATGATATTGAATTATAATTGAATAGCAGTGTGAAAGAGCTCTTGCTGTTTTCTCACATTATATTTACACCACAGCAAAGGACAAGTCAGAAATAAATGCTCCCTTTCTGAGCTGCTTCTTTACCTCTTCTAGTTTCTTTTTAATCAATCATTTTTTTAAAAAAAATTAAAATGCATCCCTCCTTCTTCTGCACACAATACACAACATAAATATGATCACCAATAGAATACTCAGATGCAAAACTAAAATGAAAGCAGCTCTCCAAGTACAGAAAGCCATGTCCAAAGTCAGTAACATTATTGACAATGCCATGTCACATATTCACTCTTTCAGCCCCCCCTTTCCTCTCTCCTGTGAGTGACCCAAAGGCCTTGTTGGGATGTCCCAATCCCTTTAAAGAAATCCTTTCATCCCTAACCCTTTTTCTGAGGTCAGGTAGCTCTTCTTGGATTCTTATTGTTGACATCACCCTGCCAACAAAAGTCTGTGTGGTCAAAGCAATGGTATTCCCAGTAATAATTTATGGCTCCAGGAGTTGGACCATAAGGAAAGCTGAGCGCTGAAGAATAGATGCTTTTGAATTATGGTGCTGGAGAAGTCTCTTGAGAGTCCCTTGGATCCATCAATCCAAAAAGAAATCAGCCTGGACTGTTCCCTGGAAGGCCAGTTACTGAAGCTGAAGCTCAGATCCTTTGGCCACCAAATGAGAAGGGAGCACTCACTGGAGAAGACCCTGATACTGGGAAAGATCGAAGGTAAAAGAAGAAGGGGACGGCAAACAATCAGAGTCTATCTTTCCCCCTTGCTGTCCCTTCAGTGCACTGATTTGCTAGCCAGATGTACCAAAAGATTACAGACGAATGACAAACAGAGATAGCAATTTTGTCATTGACTGGATGCATGAAGCACCTGCACCGACTGCAATTTTGGAGACATTATCAAGCAAGAGTGTGCATTCCTGACAACCACCTCTCATGCCTGTCCTATGGACTTGCTTGCAAGACTATGTGTAAGTAATAAACATGTAGCAACCAGGGGGAAAACTCCCCACATGTGGACTTGGCAGCTGAATTTGAGGACTCAAAAGATAGTTTCAGTAATGATGAACTTTAAGAATAGTTTGAAAAAAATTAGATGTTAGCAGTTGTGAAATAATCATGCAAGCCTTGTAAATAAAAGAATGTTGAACAATTTCTGAACTCACTAAACTAGATGTTTCTTTGCAGTAACACAAAGTTATCTATCGTCCAATTACATTGGATAAAAATCACATAAAACGTGGATCTGTTCTCATGTATCTAACTGTGGCATATCAAAATATATTTCTTCATGCTATGGCTCATTGGAGCAAATGAATAAGCTACAATTGTCTAATATACTTTAAGTAATTATCTGGATCACGTAAAGCACCATATGTTGTAAACTTTATAAAAATCTTGGGGGGGGGGAATTTGATCTTTCCTTTGATCTATGCCTTATATAAAAACAGTAATGGATAGAGACATTATTAGCATTAGTTATTTATGGAGAAATTTATTAGCTTTCCAACCATGCTTTAAAATTTGAAATTGGTCACTTGGTTCATATAGCTTAAATTAGAAAAGGTAAAAAAATTGGCTTTGGCCATCTTGATGATGTCATCAAAAGCTTAAGGTACCAATCAGAATAGGTTATCACATCAAAACATAATATGCAGACACAAACCTTTAAAAAACATAAAGAAGTTTTGCCACCTTATGTGTTACCAACATCTGGTCTATCCTACAAACCATTTAGCCCAAGCTATCCCTCTAGCTTGTTAATGTTTTCATGTTTGTGACATATGTCTATGACATTTATGGCTAACAAAACCATTAGCCCAACAGAAATCAGAGAAACATCCACTAAGTATGGGAGTTAAGGACCTTCAGGATTTGAAACTATAGACATGTGACTGCAGACATCTTGGCTTAATCATTGCTTGTTCTTCAGCACCACTTCCCAATGTGATGAGAACAATATTTGTTAAGGTAAACCAGAATGTTAGTGAACATTTGCAAGCTGAATCCTGATTTTTCAAACTAACCGTGGTTAAAATAAGCCATGGTTTTGCATTATCTATGAACTGAACCTAAGGCCCAGGACAGACTGGCAATTTGCCGTGGGATGGGACCCGGGCTGACAACGACTCAATATCGGGGTAAATGGGATGTTCACACAGGCACATCTGCCTGGCGTCCCCCACCCGTAGCCTACCGGTGCTCTCGCGCTTCACTGCCAGATTAAAAAAACACCTGATAAAAGCCGGCGCAAATCTTGAAAGCCTGCGTTCGTCGCGCGTTTCTCTGCTTCCGGGGAGTCTGAACACGCAGCCGAAAAGCCGGGAGCAACCCGCGTTGGGCATGAGGCAGCAGCGGCGTGATTGGCTCCGCTCCGCTCCACTGCCCAATGCGGTGCCGGCGTTGCAGGGCAAAAAAAAAACCCCAGCAAAATGCGCTTATGTGCATGAGCGCATGAGCGCGCATGCGCACATACGCCCACAGCCGAAATAATGGGGAAACAGCGAATATAGTGCGCCTCCGGCGCGGCAGTCTGAACGCTCCCGCGCGCCTCCGTCCGGTATCTTCCGGCAGAGGCCCCCGCTGTGTGGGCGGGAAAACCCGGTATTGTTTACTCCGGGGTTTTTTTGCCGCGACTGGCTACCGGGGCAAATTGCCAGTCTGTCCTGGGCCTAAGACAGTACTGCTGAACAGATGTCCTAATAAAACATAGGTAATATGTACTTATAAGTGTCTGCTGTTGTATTTTAGTACATTATTCAACAGCAGTGCCATTTTCTGGAATACTTCATGCTGGCACTACTAATTTTCAGAGTCTTACAACAGTTTTGTAGCACGATGATTCAGCAGGGTATGTACACTGCTTTCTGTCATCATCTCAAGGTATCTAGAGTGAAACTAAGCTGAAAAACTATGCAAGTTGTTATCTGAGATTGTGCCAGTTCGAGTGTTTTTGACTAGGACTGTAACAAGTAAATAGTTCCTCATTAAACACTGAATCATCTCAAACTGTTGTTTATTTGATTGCTGGGGCTATATATTAATTGTGCACTTCACAAATGAGGTGCTGGATGAGCTGCTGTGGAGAGAGCATTCCACAGCAGAGGCATCACCATGGAGAAGGCCCCATCAGTGCTTGCCCTCCATCCATCTTAGATCAAAAAGAGGAAGAATTCAGAGCAGAACTTCTGAAATAGATCTCAACTGATGGGCAGATTCATATAGGAACTGGAGGTTCCTTTGGTTTATTCTTGAAGTTATTTCATTATTAGAATAACTGCAACCTGCCAGATCTTTTTGCTGAACAATGCCTCATATGCAAAGGAATGCTCTTAAAGAATACCCCCACAATACTTTCAGTGCTCCATGTAAAACCATATATGTGTGCTACATCAGGTCACCACATACACTGCTGACCGGTGTTCAGATTTGAAAGTACCAACTACATATTTGTTATTATAATTCTGTCTTGCTTCTTTTGCCTCAAGTAGTTGACTAGCATTGTCAGAAGTGACTATGTGCAGCACTGAATGTGCATTTTTGAATCATGGTAATTCAGTACATGATTTCTAGAGAAAGTGATTTGAGCCCTTAGACTCAAAATTACCTTGAAAGAAAAGCCACTGATCTTGTGAGGTTTTTTGTACAGATAGTGCAATCCTAAACAGACTTAAGCCCATGGATTTAGAAGGGTAAACTCTGTTTAGGATTGCAGTTTTAGTGGTGAAAGAAATGCACTTTCATCTAATATTGCTGCATATGTATCAGGGTTGAGCCCTGGCATGGAAAAACACACCAGGGCTGGTTCCTGATGGATCTCAGAACCCAGAAACCATTGTGGTCACTTTGTGATGAACTGCCAATTGCAACCTTTGTGAAATGAGCATGATGTCTGATATTATCCTATCATACATAAAGCTGCCAATTTTTTCTTTCATATTTTAGTTCTTTCTGATTATAATTGGCAGCACACTAGGATAAATGTCACTTGAGATCAATTAATCAAACCATAAGTATCTGACTGAGAGTGATACACCTATAACAAGTTCTGAACTGCAGGGCTGCTCAATTTTATATGGTATTTTTCAGTGGGCTTAGAAGGGTACGATTCTCCTTTGGACTGAAGTCTCAGGGAGTCAAAATATTTTTCAGCCCAGCCCAACACTGAGATCACACAAGGCCAGTTTTGTACAGTGTGTATTCTGAAAATGTGTACTCACTAATCTCTTCCACATCTACATTCCTTTCAAAAGTGACTCTTCTATGCTTGCATGCCCAAATATCAATTTTCTGGAAGTAATAATCCCTGATCATAAAGAGCCCTGTGGGAATCATAGTTCTGGAAAAAATCCTGTCGTAAAACAGAGAATCTACCCATTGCCTGAGATTTTGAACTGCAGGCCTGATCAAGGGCCTGGTTTAGCTCAGAGGTTAAGACGCGGAAGCTGCAGACCGGAAGGTCTGTAGCTCGGCAGTTCAAGACCCTAGTGCCATGTGACAGAGTGAGCTCCCGTCTCTGGCCCTGACTCCTGACAACCTAGCAGTTCGAAAGCAAGAAACTGCAAATAGATAAATAGGTACTGCTTTGGTGGGAAGTTAACAGTGTTCCATGCGCCTTGGCGTTTAGTCATGCTGGCCACATGACCACAGAAATGTCTTCAGACAGTGCTGGCTCTTCGGCTTGGAAATGGAGATAAGCACCGCCCCCTAGAGTCAGATTCAACTAGATTTCAAGCAAGGGAAACCTTTATCTTTAACTTTACAATGTTAATAACAAACTTGGGTTTCTTTGAGGAAGCCTTATTAGGACATTTAGCTAGGCTGGCTGCTCTATAATTGAAATCAGTTAATGCCTGAAACTTGTAAAGTGTACCAAGCAAATCATAACACAAAAATACTGCATCCCAGCCCGATCTGTGTTATGAAGATCTTATAAACTAAACTCTCCCGCACGCTGCCATCCACAAGCTGAATGCAAAGGTATCCATGGAAGACCATACAGCATATCTTAGCCCATAGCAGAAGAAAGCAACAGTGCTCAAATGTACTATATTTCTAACCAGTAGGAAGATATTGCACTGCCATATTTTAGATATGCCCGTTTCCCCCCTGGGAATATGGCTTCTCCCCCTCCAGAAGTTCTTTGCTACTGTTAGTCTTTAATCTTCATTCATTTTAAAGGAATGGAGGATATAAGCAGCTCTTTGGGTTGTGCCCTTTGCCTGTAAATACCCAGATGCACGAGCATCTGATGTGCCAAATGACAAAATACAACATGATTTCTTTGCAGAGCAGCTGAATATCCATAATACAGGGATTAGAGCTGCAGAGCAACTGGCTCTCGATGTAGCACTTCTTTATTTCTTCTGCCCTGCATGAAAAAAGTGCTACTCCTGCCTGTGCAATGATATTAATCAGATATGAGCAGAAACGCATTTCATTTGCTATTGATCTCTTCCTAATCAGAAATCAAAGTGAACCTTACCCCATGACAAAGTGTAATTATCTATTTTGTTAATTGCTATAATTATCTTCCCCACATTTATTTTGACAGCAATGTCAGCAGCCGAAAACTATTTCCTCAAATTGCCTCATGCCTATCATGAATTACAGATTCATACAATTTTGACAAATGATTTTCATACTCCCTCTTTGCACATGCTTTGCGGCCTCCTTGAATCACCATCAAAATACCTTGGGCGGAGGAGGAGGGGTATTCAGAATGACTCAGAAAGACAATTATGTCGATGGTAAGGTAAAAAGAATTCTTATTTAGTATATATCAACAGATACTAAACTGGGATGAAAGGAAGTACTGAGAGTCGCGTATGGGATATATAGAGATCCCTATGTTGCAGATTAGTGCCTACTGTACCTCTAAGGATCTTGAAGATGGCAACTATATTTTAGCAGGTGGCATAGGCATGGAATACCATGATCCCACAGTTATTTTATCCTCACAACAACCCACCTGAAGAAAGGAGTAGTGACTTATGAAAGGTCATACCTCTGCCACAAATGTTGTTAGTCTTTAAGGTGCTACTGAACTCTTGCTCTTTTCTGCCACAACAACCAGGTCTGCCTCAACAGCCAGGTTAGCCTGAAATGTAGGGATCTGTGGAACTTCCAGTAAAGTCATAATGAATATGCTCCCAAACAATGTGTAAAGCAAAACATGGTAAGGCAGAAAGATAAAGAAACCCTATAGAGCAAGCGGAATAGAGAACTAGCCACTACATATTCACACAATGAGGCATGACATGTTTTACTCCTTTCTCCCCATGCTTTTCTCCCCAACAGGGATCCCAAGTAGCTCCCAACATTTATCTTTACACCAGCAGACCTGTGAGGTAGATTAAGCTGAAAGAGAGTGAGCAGTCCAAGGTCACCCAGTGAACTTCCACAGCAGTGTGGGGATTTGAGCCTCTGTTGACAAGATTCTAGTTTAACATTCTAACTTTCCTGATTCCACAACTGATCCCTCAGCCTTTACCCTTCCTGGCTTCCAGTCTGTGTGAAACTGAGATATTGGGGTGTCAGTGTACATTTGAAAGGTGCTTCACCCTGCATATAAGGACCCCTACTACCCCTTCTTTCTGTCCTTCACTAATCACACTCCCCCTCCCCACAAACTCCTCCAGTGGTCTGGTTCACTGATTCTGTGTGTGCACACATATGGAACAACTAGTTTCCCGCTCCCTCCTCACCTTAGCAGATCCCTGTAGCTTGACTAGGTGTGTGATATCTCTGTGTGATATCTCTCTGTGGGTGAACAGGTGCATAGGTGAGGTTGAACAACAGTCTGAGAACTTTACAGACTGATAGCACACACGCGTGGGAATATGTATAGCAGAACACAGGACTAGTAAATAAAAGGCAAAAAAAAAGATTTTAAGTTACACAAGTCACTGAGTTCCTTTGGCATTCCTCTCTGAGAAATGGATGTTAGCCATCAGGGAAGATGAACAAATGGATAGACTTGACATTGGTGCTCCATTCCTCCCCATTCCCCTGGACTTGGCACACCTACACTGAATGACCTGAACATTAAGCTCCTTCCTCCCCAGCTGGAAGATCTTCCATAAGGCCAGTCCTGTATTGGGGTGGGGCTGTTGCCCACTTCCTGCCAAGCTGCCTTTGACCAATCATGCTATGTCAAGCACCACTGGATCTGAGGACTCCAGGCTGGCATGTTAAATGGCTCCTCCTCCCCAAGTCATCAAATAAGGGTGGGTCTCCTCTTATGAGTATATGACAGAGCAGACTGCCCCCTGACCCATAACACTAACCACAACATCGCTATACATGCCTCAGTATTCATGGATGGGATCCACAGTTTCCATTCTGCTAATGGTGGAGCCTTTCTCTGATGCAAGGTGTCTTTTGTTGGTGCAAGGAGCTCCATCATATTCCACTGGCCAAGGGCTCCTTGCACTGGAGGAAGGCCCCACCATTAGCAGAATGGAAATTTTGTGTTCAACCCAGGAGAATTTCATCCAAGAAAGGTGCATTGGATTACAGCCTTTCTGTCCAAGCAGGTTGGCAGCAGATTGGTAAACTTGGTATCTGTCTGTCAGTAGTCCTTAAAACAATTAACAAACTAGCATCTGATTCTGCAACACTTTCCCCTGCTTTAAAACTGCCTTGGATCTTATGACTTAGACTTCTGCTTCTGCCAGTATCCTGCCTCAATATTCATAGCATCAAGAAGAGACAACCTGTGTGAAACCACTTTACGAAGAGATATGCCCTTGAAACAGACATCAAGGTTATAGATTTCATCTCCTGTTTTATATCTGGGTCCTATGGCCTCATTTTGCATTCTGTTCCTTATTGCTTTTCAAGTAGTTCTTGTGGATGGGGGAAAAAAGCAACATAGTGAAATTTTAATCCTCAGCTAGCAACTGTGTACATGCCACCTAAGCATATCCAGTATAAATATCTTGCTCTCATGTGTCACAAGCATTACTCAATAACTGATGCTCCAATCTGAATGGAAACTCAGTCTTCAGGCCATGGAAGTGAGCAAGGAGACCACTTGCTCCTCCTCTCTGTCATCTAGAACTTTGAATGCAGCGTCTACTGTCCTCAAAAACTGAGGCCTAAACAACATTGGTTACATTTGGGTCACTTTCAAGACTTGAGCAGTCTCTGGTATTTCAGAGGATATTTTTTTGGGGGGTTGCATCTGCAATAATAAAAACCTTTCTAGGTATTACTGCCAGGAATTTAATAATAAATGTTATCAAAAATGCTTACAGTGTCCGCTGCTGCTCCTGATCTTACTAGGTACTGTGCTAGAAGACACCAGCAAAGCAATGAAACCAGAACCATTCTGCTCACACCAGTGTCCATGACTCACATGGCTTCTGTGCAAGGCACCTGTTGATTTCTCAAGCTTTGTTCTACCTTTGGCCAGTGCTAGTTCTTAAGGAAACCAAAACTTTTATATTACATAGAGAATTTTGAGATATCAGGTATTGCTCCACCTTCTAATCCTCTTCCCTGAACAGCACAGTTTTCATACCTCTTGGAACTCGTTTGTTTATTTATTAGCAAGTGCAGCAGGAAAAATTTAGAGTAAATAGATGTAGCCTTATAAGCTTACATTCTGATCTGAAATTCAGTTAAGCCAAACAACTAAAAACATTAGTGAGCCTATCAGATCTTACCACAGACTGAAACAGGACAGAGGGTTCCAGTATCTGTGCACAGATATATTTAACTGAGCCTCCTGGTGGCCTTTTTTTCCAAAACAGGGGAGAGAGGGAAGATTTTCACAGTGAGAGCCAGTTTGGTGTAGTGGTTAAGTGCATGGACTCTTATCTGGGAGAACCGGGTTTGATTCCCCACTCCTCCACTTGCACCTGCTGATGTGACCTTGGGTCAGTCACAAGTTCTGGCACAGCTGTTCTCTCAAGGACAGTTTGTGTTAGAGTTCTCTCAGCCCCACCTACCTCACAGGGTGTCTGTTGTGGGGAGGGGAAGAGAAAGGAGTTTGTAAGCCGCTCTGAGACACCTTTGGGCAGTGAAGGGCGGGGTATAAATCCAATCTCTCTCTCTCTCTCTCTCTCTCTCTCTCTCTCACAGTGTCTCAATGGCCCAGATACTCCAGAGGAGATACAATGTTGCACTGCTAGCTTCCTGAAGCAAATTATGTATGACACATATTCAGGGCCACTGATGGAGCTAGGAGACAATGTTTCGTGAGTTATGGTCACTTTGGATTCCATAGACATGGGCAAGTCATATAATTTATTTTTATATGATGTTTGGATTGGGTCTGGCGGTAATGAGGGGAATCTTGAGGTCCTTTATTTGGGGACTTATGGTGGCTCTTTGGCAGCTCTGAATGTAGTCACTGCAGAGCTAGAAGACATGCACATATACTTTGGTTGTGCTGGTACAAGCTAAAAACATGTACAGAAAAATTCACTTTTTGATGTACAAAAACATTCATTTTTTGGTTCATTTTAGCTTTTTGAAAACAAAATATTTTTATTAGATTATATTACAGTTAGTACATCTGTTGTTTTTTATTATATTATTTATTCACTTTCATTGGCTTCAGTGAGAAACACAGTCACACCTGTACACTTTCCTGCCCCCATCTAATTTGGATGACATTCTCAGGGATTGTACGCAAGGGATACTTGTGATTGCCAACTTTCAAGTAGTTGAGGGAAATCATCCCTCTTTTGCCAGCAATTAACATTCTCCATTGCAGAGGAGGCATAGGGAGCTGTGGTAACTTTGGCATGTGCATTCTTCTTCTTTCCCTACTTCTAGCAGTTTGTGTGTGTCAAGAAAAACAAACTTAGAAAAGAAAAACAAAACTATGGAGCATGCAGATATGCAGACCCTCAGTCTGGCCTTCCCTGCAGCACATGGCTGATTCAAATGTTTTAACTTCAGCTTAATTAGTTCAAGTATTGGAACCCAAAGTGCTGAAGATAACCAATTGAACACAATGAAGTAAGCTGGAAGGTCAAACTTCCCTTGTGCATGCATTCAGTTCTAGATCCCCCATCCACCCACCATTTTTGAAACTCGCGAAAAGGTAGGATCAACAAAGATCATGCTACCTGGCCTGGAACTAGTTATCTGCCCACTTGCCCTGGCCCACCACTGTGGCCCTCATCCAAATAACCTCTGAGTGCTTTAAATAAAATAAAAGGATGTTGAATGATCTGATCACTGTTCTCTCACAATGCGAACCCTCAGATCCTTCTTCATCACAGCTCTCTTAAATCCCAGATGGTCTGGCCTTGCCTTTGGTTAGGCAGATGACTGCTGTCTTTCAGGTCAGCAGCTGCCTATCTGTCTTTGGCCCTTTCTGCATGCACAGTTTACTGCAGTTTACTGCAGAGAATCCCAGCAATCAAGCCTTTAAGCTTGACTTTGGATTTGTGCTCCTGCTGTATGCATCAATCTCTTTTCTCCTGAGTATTTATTCTGTACTCTGTGTATGCATTCTGCAGCTACAACCAAACCCCACATTTTTGGAATAATTGGAGTGGGAACATCACCTGTGATCGGGGGGGGGGTGCAGTCCAATTTTTTTTTAATTTCCACAATTGCCCTATTTCAGCCTATTGCAGCTGCACAGTATCCAATAACCGCCTTCCATTTAAATCCTCCTTGTTCAGTTCCATTAGTGAAACTGACCAGCTAAGCTGCTAAGCACCCTTTTATTGCCAAAGGATTCTCCGTTGTATAATTGGCCACTGTGAAAAAAGAGGAGTGGACTCGATGCCAGTCTACCCCCCCTTTGAGAATTGTTTTCAAAGCTGTGAAACTCCCTTTTCTCATTGCCTAGCGTAGAGGTAGAGGTAGAGGTACCTAGAAGTAGTGACAGACTTCACGTTCCTAGGATCCCAGATCACTGCAGATGGTGACTGCAGCCATGAAATTAAAAGACGCCTGCTCCTTGGGAGGAAAGCGATGGCAAACCTAAACAGCATGATAAAAAGCAGAGACATCACCTTGCCAACAAAAGTCCGCATGGTCAAAGCAATGGTATTCCCTGTAGTAATGTATGGCTGCGAGAGTTGGACTATAAGGAAGGCTGAGCGCCGAAGAATAGATTCTTTTGAACTATGGTGCTGGAGAAGACTCTTGAGAGTCCCTTGGACTGCAAGGAGATCAAATCAGTCAATCCTAAAAGAAATCAACCCTGACTGTTCCCTTGAAGGCCAGATCCTGAAGCTGAAGCTCAAATACTTTGGCCACCAAATGAGAAGGGAGCATTCACTGGAGAAGACCCTGATGCTGGGAAAGATTGAAGGTCAAAGAAGAAGGGGACGGCAAAGGATGAGATGGTTAGACAGTGTCATCGATGCAACGAACATGAAATTGAGCAGACTTCAGCGGACAGCGGAAGACAGGAGGGCCTGGCGTAATCTGGTCCATGGGGTCACGAAGAGTCGGACTCGACTGTGCGACTGAACAACAACAAAGCGTAGAGGGGTGCCAAGGTGTGATGGGAGCCCGGTGGCAGGCAGGTCAGGTGGCAGGACATATGGAACATATGAAGCCAAGTGAAAATCCAATGGGAGGCCTGGCGCAAGGGTTTTTTTTTTTTTTTTGAAAGGTAGAAAATCAAAATGAGGGGCAGGAGGTGCAGCACAGGAAGATGATGATGTTAAGCTATAGGGGTAGGCTTGTGGAACAACAAAAAGAGAAGAGATTGGATTTATAACCTGCCCTTCACTACCTGGAGTCTCAGAGCGGCTTACAAACACCTTCCCTTCCTCTCCCCAAAAGAGATATCCTGTGAGGTAAGTGGGGCTGAGAGAGCTCCAAAAGAACTTGTGACTGACCCAAGGTCATACCAGCAGCTGCATGTGGAGAAGTGGGGAATCAAGCCCGGTTCTCCCAGATTAGAGTCTGTGCCCTTAACCACTACATCAAACTGGCTCTCCAAGGAGGCTTGAAAGGCCAGGATCCTAGGGTCCAATGTGCAAAGGGGGAGGGGATCTAACTGGAGGTCTAGTGCAAGGGGGTGGAAAGTTGGAAAACCAAGATGAGGGACAGGTGCAGCAAAGGCAGCTGATGATGCTAAGCCAGCAGGGGTGGGTGCCCAGAGGCAAGGAAGATGAAGAAGGTGAGGAAGGAGAGGATCCTAGGGTCCAATGTGCAAAAGAGGGGGGAGAAATCGTGTTTGCAAGCACCCAATCAGAGGAAAAGTGGTGGGAAAAGGGTCAGTGGGCAGCCAGGCAATCATTTGCAGGGGGAGACCTCCATTTTAACTTTGAACATGGACATGATTCTATGGCAAGGAAGGAGGCAGAGTGATGGGAGGAGTGACATGGCCTGGTGGAAGCCTGAGCAGAAGCCTACCGAGGGTGCTTGGGTGGCAAGTGAGGAGCCCAGGCAGGTGGTGGAGGCAGCATTGCAAGCCTCTGCACACTCACGAGACCTGTTCTAGGGAACACCTGGGTGGCGGTTCCAGGGAAGAAGGAGAATGCCCTGCCGCCACACCCACCTCACTTCCCTGCCTGGTAGAAGGTGCAGAGTGGCAGAGTGTGATATGGGTGGGAGAGTGGCCTCCAAGGGGTAGGAAAAGGGAGGGGGAAATCTGAGGGAATCTGTCTGCTTTTGAATTTTACCTTCAGCTTTGAAGCAAAACAAGGGGAAAGACCACAACAAAAGTACTTTGAGAAGCCCCGGGGAAACTGTGAGGGGAAAGCGAACTGAGCTCTGAAGGGGGAAAACAGTGCAGAATGAAGAAAAAAAAATAACCTGACAGACTTGCAGGGTGGCAGCAGGAGTGTGTGGACTGACAAAATGACAAAAAAATCCCCAACAGTGATGCATGTTGAAAGCAAGGGAAAAGACCAGTGCATAATAGGCCATAGAAAGGGTTCAAGCCACACAGCAGATATAGCTTCAAAGCAGAGAGCAGAACAGAAAGCAAATAGGACCTACTTCATCTTATATAGCCAGGAAAAAAATCCATCCATGAGCAGTGGAGAACAGTGTGCAACAAATGGCAGAAAGTGGAACTGCTGTGCACAGAAACCCCTGTTGGGACAATGCTATTCTGCAGGAACATCTGCTTCCTGTTCTGGCTGGAACAGACCCCTGTGACAGGAAGTTTATCTGCTGAGTCCCTCTTTCTTTCTTGCTGGCCATCCTGCTACAAATCCACTTCAAAACATCATTTCATATCCTGATATGCAATCAATTCATGGTTTAGGAATTCAGATGTAACACTGAATCACAGTTAAGGAAAACAAATCATGATTAAGCTTTAAGTCTGTACGGAATTTGCATGAAAAAATCTCAGTGTCATGTAGCAGCTTGTGCTTTTATCAACAGCCTCCTCCTTACCTGGCTTGCTTAATCCTTCTGCTTTCTTGTGGCCTTCTTTATTGGTCTCAATAAATAAAGTAATATTCTCCTGATATGCGTGAAAGTGCTTTTATTCTCTTCCCCACTCCGCAATTTGTACTTTTTCAGCTCCCCATCACCAGAGGCCCATTTCAAACTATCATTTTTAAAGGTCACTTGTTTTGTTCCAAACGCAGTTGAGCCTGACCATGATTTAACGACACCTGAACAAGCAGCATTAAAATTACCCTCTGTGTGTGATCATAAATAATTATCAAGCAAAAAGAGAGAGAGAGAGAAGAAAGCAAACACTGTTTCTTTGTAAGAAACCAACACGAAGGATATTAGTTAAAATGTTAAAGTATATTAACCAATTATGCAAAATCCTTTCATATTGCCTTGCTTCATTTCAAACATGGCACAGGCTATTTTGTCTGTGAACTCGAGTGGAACAAAAAGCTACAGAATGCAATTTGTGTCAGGAGCTGGACTACAGAAGGACAACTAATTCTAATTAGTACAAATTCCCCACAGGCCAGAAGGAGGCCTAGTGCGGGAACCAACTGCCTAATGCTGTCTTGCAACAGGTGGGCAGAGGTCTCCCAAAGGTTGTCATGGTGATAGCTAATGGTAGACCTTTAGCTGGACACCAGTAATTAATTGAGTGCATGGCCGGCCTTTGAATGTGATATCTTTTAATATACTCCTAAAGTTAAAAAAGATTGGCTCTTCTAATTGGTTAAAATTAAAATAGCAGAAGAGTTTGCCAAGAACTACAGTAATGTAATGCAAGTCTCTTTGCAAACCCTCAAACTAGGATTCTTTGCATATCTCCAGAAAGCAGAGTATGGAAAAAACTACCATGAAGAAAAGTTATTCTCTGTCTGATAACCCTGATATTTTAGAAAGCACGCTCCTATTGAAAAACAGAGAGAGAGAATATTCATGGAACACATTAATATTTCATCATTTAAAGTATACTAGAAGTGGCTTTAAAATACTGATAAATTATGAGGAAAATATTTGGATTTGTAAATGGGAACAAGGGGTCGAAGGAAGGGGGAGGAAGAGTGAAATCAGCATTGGAATGTCAAGCAAACCCACTTTTTTTTACTATCCATTGTAAGGAATAGGACATAGACCTGATCTCTAATTCGTAAACCTCTATTTTTAAACCTTGCTTCTTAAATTGCTGAACCTTGATCCACATTCTCCTGTTTCTGTTTCCATGTATGGTCACACGTCTGGCGATGTTGATTTTTCTCCTCTCAGTTAAGAGAAAGTACACCTTCAAAAATATTTCTAAGAAAACCTAAAACTAATCTCTTAACAGAAAAAAATTCACTCCACTCTTTTTCTTAATCCAACTATATACCTTCCCCTTTTCTTATAAAAAGCAATAAAATTCTCTCCTCTTTAGGAGAGTTTATTCTAAATATATATATATATATATTTCTAAGAAACACAGGAGTAAATTCTGCTACTATATGGATTAGGATTAACATCATAGTTGATGTTTTGAAGATTTATTGCCAGTGAACTATTTCTTTTTTTAATTTCAGAAATAGAAATTAGTTATCAAAGAAGACTTATTGGCAACTTCAGATATTACAAGATGAATGCTTGAGCCCAAGTGTTTATTTCTCAGATTTCTTTCTAAGAAATAGACAACAGTGAAGTTTATCAAGAGGAGAAACAGAGTGAGACACATACTGACACTTAAACTCTACAAAAAGATCTGTAAATGTTGAAATGTAATAGTCCTTATAGTCTTAAGGGTTATGTAAATCAACATATATACACTGGTGCATGCACACATTCTTTTGCATTAAGATGCATAAAAAGAGTCATCTCAATCAGGTCAAAGGCACAATACATCTTCTCTGACATTCCTCTGTCAGTACTAGGGATATGCATTTGGATATATCCAAACTGAGTATTCATCTGAAAAGTAAATTATCAGTATTTTTTTGTATATAGTCTGGTCTTTCAATGGCATCCAGGATTTTCTGGGATAACAGTAAATGGGTCCCCAAACATCCCAATATTGGGTGCATTGGGAGCCAGCATTTTAAGGCTCCCAGGACTGTTTTTTCCTCTCCCCCCATTTTTTTCAGAGTGTCCGTGTATTCCCCTGATTGTTATCGGCTTGCCAGGTTGGTTTGTCTTAGATTATGCCCTTTAAAATTGTTTTTGTTGACTTTGTGAAATTGTGATCTTTGCTCAAGTTGCTTTGTGTCAGGTTTGCTTTTTGTTGTGGATTCTTGTTTTTGACATTGCTGTAGGTTCTCAGGTTGTACATTGTCTCAGTTGTTTGATTTTACATTTGCTATGCTTGCAACAATGTTCCTACTGGTTTTGTTTGGGCAATTCTCAAGTTGTACATTGGCATGAATCCTCAGATTTTACATTGCTATAGATTCTTGGGTTGTACATTGGCTGGGTTTGTTGATTTTACATTTACTTGGCTTGCAACAGTGTTCCTATTCTGTTTGGCTTGGGCAATTCTCGGGTTGTACATTGGCATGGATTCTTGGGTTTACATTTTTTAACATCATCTTCCCAGGAGCTGCGGTGGCTCAAGTGGTTAAGACTCTGAACTGCAGGCTGTGGAAGATCAGTAGTTCAGCAGTTCGAGACCCGAGAGTGCCGCATGACGGAATGAGCTCCCATCTCTAGTTCCAGCTCCTGCCAACCTAGCAGTTTGAAAGCAAGAAATTGCAAGTAGATAAATAGGTACCACTTCGGTGGGAAGGTAACAACATTCCGTGCACCTTGGTGTTTAGTCATGCCGGCCACATGACCACAGAAACGTCTTTGGACAGTGCTGGCTCTTCGGCTTTGAAATGGAAATGAGCACCACAACCCTAGAGTTGGATTCGACTGGCTTTCGAACAAGGGAACCTTTAGCTTTACCTTTACCTTCCCATAAGAATCAATGGAGGGTGGCTGGGGGCACCTCGTTCAGGGGCCCATAGAACTGAACCTCTTAGTACAACACACTGAAATTTGGCAGTTATTTAAAGGACAGTCACAAGCAACTCTGGTGCAGTTTTGGTGCCAGTAGCTTTAAAAACAGCTTCTCCTGCACCCTGGAAAGACCCTCCCTTAAAAAAAAAATCTTAGATCCAAATACCACATTACTACTTGGAACCAGGAATACTGATATTTTTCAGTTCCCTGATATCTGGAGCCAAAAAACCCACCAATTTTTTATTGAGCTGCACATCCCTAGTCCATACAGGCCAGCCAGATGCATCAGGGACTTCCAGGCTTTTAATACGTGGAAATGCAGTTCTGGAGAACATTGGATCAGTATGAACCAAAAGTCATGGGGAACAGGGCTGCAGTCAGGATAGGACCCTGTGGCAGGTTAAGGATACAGCCTATAAGTAGCTCCTTCTTCCATGGTATTCTTGACTAATTTTTAAAAGTGAATGGCCCTGACTACATCTTGTAGGAGTGGATTCCATAAGTTAACTGTGGAGTGGAAATTCTCTCTCTCTCTCTCTCTCTCTCTCTCTCTCTCTCTCTCTCTCTCTCTCTCTCTCTCTCTCTCTCTCCACACACACACACACTCTCTCTCCAAAATGTTATGGCTTTGAGAGGCTCAGCATGAACTTCTGTGCATCCACTTTTTACTACTTTCTGGATTTTCTGAACATTTGTATAGTAAAATAGTAGTAGAAAAGAACAAGAGTCTAGTAGCACCTTGAAGATTAACACATTTGTGGCAGGTTATGAGCTTTTGTGAGTCACTGCTCACTTCTTCAGATACCTGAAGAAATAAAATAGTAGTGATAATGAAGTCCTTTTCAAACATTTGGAGTGGGGTGGGGTGAAGCTTGTGTATGTGTATGTGGGAGAGCAAGTTCTGCCTTATGTTCATTTGATTGCCTGTACAGAACTGAGGGCTCTCTCTGTGTGATCACAGGAACACTGAAAAACAGGATTCTTCATCTTGTGGAGGGACCAATATGCTCATAGGCATGGATGTGAACAAGCATAGATTTGGGTGAAGCTTGTTGCTACAGCCCAAGTTCTCCATTCTCATGTACATTCATGATCTCTCTCTTAGAGTGCCTGAAAAGGCTCAAGCTGTTTCCATTGCTGCATGCCATTAGTTCCGCTACATCCCACAGAACAATTATAGAAACTGTAACTATATATTTTTTCGCATTTAGGTACAGCAAACCTGCAATTTTTTTTATTCAAACCAACCTCTCAAATAGTTTTTTATAATGTAGAAAAAGGCTCCACATTACCATTTTCCATATAGAAACAAAATTATAGATACATGAATTTCTCATTTGTTTATGTTAAATAATTTACATGTAAAAGTTGGAAACCTTGAAACCACTTTACTACTGCAGACTAATGGTTCATCCAGACCAGTAATATAAGTACTGATTCCATACTGATTCCAGATAAAGCCCTGCAGTGTTAGCTAGGGGCACCTTGTATACAGAAAATCATGAACTTTACCAGCAAAGCAAACACACACACCCTTCTCATGTATTCGTTGCCTGGAACTGAGAGATCCCTACCCACCCAAGGTGGCCTTAAAGAAGTTAATTTGCTTCAAAAGTGGTCATTGGGCATTCATTTTGGGTATCTCCTTGCCTTTGGCAATGAGAGAACAGCTCAGTTAATGAGTTTAGGATGCTTCTGTCTAATCCCCTCCTTTGGTAGCCTACTTCTAAAAGTGTATTTAATACTGCATAATTTCTTCAAAAAACAAATACCCTCATTTATTTTATACTAAGCAGAGGAATGAGGAAAAGGGTTTTTTTTAAATCCTCATTTGATACCAGTTTGATAGAATATGATCCCCTCCCCATCCTTGTTATTTGTACTCCAGAGTGGTCTGCCAGCTTATTCCATTGTCAAAAGGATGATTTTATTAATCATATGCCTTCAGTGCTACCTCGTAGCATTCTCCACCACTACTATTGTTTGGTCTGTACCAGGGGCTAAAATGTGGCTTCTTTTAATAACACATTTGCATAAACTGATCTGAAAGATCTCCCTGTGATGCCACTACTCCAGGGCTAGCCTGTTATCTTGATAAAACCCAAGGTGCTGGTCCCAAAGAGACCCTACTCAATGATTAACTAGTCTTTATAAAACAGGGATCTCTCTACAAGCAGTAAAACAAATGATTATCCTTTCTTTTTGGCGGTGGACTATGCCAAGCCAGAGAAAAACAGAGCTCTCAAACACTGACAATCTGGTATATTGAAGTATGACCATTATTTTTTATTTTCCACGTTTTTGGTCCAAAGACAGTTCTGAGTAATTGATTCCCATAATGAGCTATGGTTCGTTAGTCAATTTAATTTATAATTGAATTGGATGGATGTAACTCTGTGTAAAATTGTCTCTGAAGAATCTGTTTTGTTCGTCTGTTCAACTTCTGACAGGGATGGAAGAAAATCTAAATTATTCCCTCTTGTAAGGAGAGAAAACTCTGAAAAGTCTCAGCTTCCCTTGTGAAATTAAGGGGGAGGAAATATTTTTAACAGTTGCCTTGCAAAATTACTGTGGTTTTACTAAAATTTATGCAAGCCTTTCAATTAACTCATTAATGTCTGGAATAACAGATCAGTAAAATGTTATGTATAATAAAATATTCAAGAACTTCCTCGTTGCCTTGTTTGGTCAACTCTCAGAATACATTATCAGTCATATATTTCAATATACATCATATGGGCTGTAAACCTTTTATATGTTCCACTGTATCACTGCAATGATATGTATGACTGATAATATCTTAAGTGAAGAGATCACCTTTTGTTTAATGATGTTTGCCATGAGTAGTGATGATCTAATGCTAGCTAAAGCTAGAACATATTTCTTCAATAAACATTGATTGAAGGTGACCACTGAACTGGGATACAGACCACAAGCTCTGGATAGAAGCAGAGAAGTGGTTTGAAGTTGTCATATCAATGGCAAAAGAGAGAGAATTCAGAGTTACAGATGAATGAATGTTTTCTATTTTGTTTCTTTTTTATGTATTTGTCAGCGGTTTCAGATCTCCATTTTTTGCAGCTGGTTACAGAGATTTGTTTCTCCTGTAATAAGGTGTCATATGGATTCAGGTGTGCAGTCATGTTGGTCTGAAGCAGAAGAACAAAATCTGAGTCCTCCAGTGGCACGTTTAAGCTCAACAAAGTTATATTCTGGGTATAAACTTTTGTGTGCATGTGGAAGCCAAAAATAATCATGTGAAGAACAGGAATCACACAAAGTGGAAAGACAATTGAAACAGAGATTTGGGGGTCAAACAGAAGGGATGTGGAAATCAAAATCATCTTTCATCTGAGTTTCGGCAGGTGGCTTGCAAAAGGACCAGTGGGGCCAAAGTGGATGCTTTGAGGGAAAGAATGGGTGTTGATTTGCCAATACTGGATATGCGTGTGTTGGCCAGATGCCTTATGCTTATTGTATCCATTAGTAAGTACACACGCAGACCTGGCTAGGTCTGGTGAGCCCAGTTTCATCAGTTCTCAGAAGCTGAGCAAGGTCAGTCCTGGTTAGTATTTGGACGGGAGTGTACCAAGGAACACAGAGACAGGCAACAGCAAACCACTTCTGAATGTCTCCTGTATTGAAAATCATAGTAAATACAGAAATAGTACAAATATACAAGTCTCAGGTCCTGTCTCCTCATGAGGAAACTGACCCTATGTAGTTTGTCTTTGGAACTTCCTCTCAAGTGAGGATTAGAACCATAGGCGGGGGGGAAGGCTCTCCATTCATACATTGGTATCATTGAATGATACATTCTGATACACTGGATACAAGTATCAATGTGTCACAGGCTTGATTTACAATCATGAATATTCTCCTCAAAGGCAGATTTATAACCCTTATGTAGTGTCAGAGATAAGGCTGAAAACAGACGAACAGAAACTCTGAAGCATTGGATCATAATTGGCAAATAAAAAGAACACCATGTTCTTTACATTTTTCAACTCTCATATTGTCCGAGACCATATATCAAACTATTTCAAGGGCAGATTCAGGGTGTCTCAGACGATTAGAGAGAAGCACCAAACGAAGATGTGCAAGTGACTTACATTGTGCAACAATGTTTGCACTTCCTGTGTCATTTCTGAAAGGGGACCCAATGTGTTTCCTGCATGCAGAGATGTATGTAATCTGTGTGCATTGCTGGGCAGGTGTGCTCATTTTTCTCTTTAGACATTAATCAGGAAGGATGTGCAAACAAAGAATGTGTGAGTCACTCAGATTTCTCTTGTGGCTGTTTCCGTACAATGTTCAAAGCTACTGTTAGGCAATAGACTTTTTATAGGGGTAAAAGGCTCAGAACAATAATATTGCAGGCTAAAAGCAACATGTCAACCAACTGCAGATGGTCAGTTCTGATGCTCCCTAAGCAGATGTGTAAATAATGTTAACAACTTGCAAACAGATATTCAGATTACCTCTGACCTTATGATGGAATTACAGAATGATATGGTCAGAATTTTGCAAATTAGCAAAATCAGGATATATTGCCCACAAATAAAGAATGTGGGTATAATATACCAGAACACAGAAAAATTGAAGCAGAGCAACACTAAGAGGATTTGGAGTAGAGCCCAATCATATCCCCACTTTATAGATCTAGTCTGGCTCAAGACTAAAGACAAAGAAAGCCATTCCAATATCAGAAACAGGAATTATTTTTGAGACATTTGCCCTAGCACAGAAATTTACAACTTGTCTCAAATGATACTGAATTAATTTGTGCCTCATCGTTTTGCTAGAAAGTATTCAAATATTGTAATCACTGACACATATGAATGCAATCCATCAGTCAGGTATTAGAGTGTGCTCAATATTTGACAATCCATGTTTGCACTTAGAGCTAGGCAGCAATACACTGGGTATCTGGTTACTGGCCATACACGGCTGGTAGCCTGCACTCTCTGCATCATAAGTACCACATGTCTATCCTAGCAGCTCGCAATCTATGTCTATGCACCTTCAGTCCAGCTTGAACTAAGAATGATGTAAACTTCATGGCTAACAAGTGAACATACAATCAGGGCTGGCCCCAGGTTTTTTTGCACACTAGCCGAGGATACCTTCTGATGCCCCACTGGTGCGCCCCCCAATTTTCAAACATAAATGCATTTTAGGAAGAATGAAAAACACAAAATCTGAAATTGCTAATTTCTTTTTTTTAATTGTGAGAACAAGAAATACAATCCCTGATTTTCTCTCTCAAATGGAAAAACAGAAATCACAAAGCATTTTGAAAAATCCTGTTAATTGTGATGCTGAGATTTAAGTCTCTTTAATGTTTCCATTTCAGGCACATCAGAATCTCATTTTGCATGCCTTTTCTTTAGCAAATTTTATCACCAATTCCTTCAGGTCAAGCTTTGAAACAAAATGTTTCAACTTAAAGGACCATTAAACAGAATGTATGAAAGGCAACTCTTGCTTCCTAATAACATTGCAGTGGTCCTTGACTTGTTATTTGGGGAACATATACACCTGGCTTGCATGATGCTGGTGATTTTGTACTATTTCTACTACCAGATGTGGTGTGAGGGGAGTTTATATGACCAAAGCATTGACAAATGTAGAAAGGTTCTTTCTTTAAAAATAAGTAAAACCAAAACAAATGCATTTCAAGCCTCAGATGACTGGTGGCATCTAAGAGCTCCCCCAAGTTGGTCCATCATTCAAACAGGATGCTACAAACATGCTTCTGTGTATAAATAACTCTGAGAAATTCTATGATTACAGGTTACTGCACTGGACAGTTCTTGTGGTATCTTCTAATTCTATGAGTTTATCCTCAGTGATGTGATTGACATACTATTGACATGCTCTGGAAAAATAATGAGAAGGACAAGAATCCTTTAATTTCTTGGCAATATTTAGAGAAGAAAATTGTTTGGATGAGCTTCAGTTATAAAGAAGGCAGTTTTGTAAAGCAAACATTGAACTATTAATCTATAGTGACTAGTGCTATGTTTTAACAGTAAACAACAGAAAGGTTCTAGTACAATTTGTTTCCCAAATATGTTTCCCAAAAAGTAAGACCCGTTGAGTTCAATTGAGGGCTGCTCTTTATAGCTTGGATTGTAGCCTTAAACCACAGCTGGGCTCCGTACTGCATTTAATAAGTGAAATGTATATAAACCAATAGAGAAAGTGATGCTACAAATGAATACACAGGTGAAGAAAAGTTACAGTGCTAGTTGCAAAGAAGGATGGTATACGTGACAAAGAGCAGCATCACATCTTCCAGTTTTGTTTTCTAAGTTCCACTTTGTACATTAGGCTTTTTCTACATGAAAAAAGCATTTCAGTGCAGTATGATGTATAAATACTCCCACTCTTCTAATAATTGCCTACACATATATTTCACTGTATAAAGTGACCCTCGAAGAACCAATTTTTTCCCAGTAGGTGTTTGATACCAGACACAACTGTACCTGAATATAGTAAATACCCAAGCATTAGCATCTCTAAAGGATGCTACCATTTTGAAAACTTGGCTCGTATTTTTTTTTTTTTTAAGAGCCCTGTATGTGAGACAGGCTGAGCTGTAGAGTTGAAGTGACTAAATGAAAGTGGGGGGCAGGGAGATGTGCCCAGATTCTCAAAATTCTTTAATGGGGCATGTGTCGGCCGACAGACTGCATTGCTGGCAGCCAAAGCTTGCTTCAGAAAGAGGCACTTTTGCCAGGTAACAGAGAACAAATGTGCCCATTTTCATCTGAGAGGAATGCTGGGGAATAAGTAACCCCACACCCTTTCCTAAGGCATCTGTGACCCCTCAGCAGGCAAAGAGTAAAATGGGGGAGAGCAGTAATTTCAGATTAGAGGAGTTTAGGTTGTAGCACTCTAAGCGGGGAAGAGTATGAAGCTGGTGCAGGCGGGGAAGGGGGGAAATGCAAGAGGAGAGACATTTCCCATTGCTGAACTCACCATTTTGCAGCGCTTGGTGCAGCAGCAAGCTGAGTAAGAGCCAGGGCTTCATGAGTGGAGGGGGAAGAGCAGAGAGCCACCACCGGGGGAAGTTAGCAAGGGAAGGAACTGAGGCCCAGCCACCAACTTTTTGAGGGAGAGACAGGGTAAAGTACTGGGTTCTGTACATCAGGACTCAGACCACGACATAGGCAAAGACACATTTATTGGTACTTTACATCAGGAACAAAAAATAACGGCCGGGTGGCCAACTATATACAGTTAGGGGGGGACGCCCTGATGTTCTATTGGTGTATTCAAATCTCCCACCAAAGACTTTATTGGCTCCTTATTTGAGGTTTCAGGAGCCTAGTCCCTATTGTCTTCGGGACTGAAGCTTGGCTTCCTCTGGTTGGCACCAGCCCCTGGTCTCAGGACATAACACCCCTCCCCCCATGGTTTCATCCCTCCCTATGGGACATAGTCTTTCAGATAGGAGGGGGGCCTGTGCTCCCTGAGATATCTCCTGGGGGCTGGCCCCGGGTCTGGGTCTGTCAGCCAGTGGCTTGGGAGCCGGAGTCGGGGGTGGCTCCTGTAGTTGCTGCAGCGGCGACAGGGTCTTCACAGCCCTTGTGGTCAGTCTTGCTTCTTCTTGGGGAAGGCGCTCCTGTCCTTCCGCCGTTGCAGGTTGTTCATCGGCTGACTGGTTGGGGACCTCTGGGTTGTCAGGTTGCGGCGATGGGCCCCCTGCTTCCGGTGCTTGTCGCCGCCGTAGTTGGTTGACGTGCTTTCGTAGCAGTTGGTCCCCATCTATGATGACCTCATAGGACACTGGGCCAGTGGGCTTGATGATACGACCGGCCACCCATGGTGGACCCATCCCAAAGTTTTTAAAATAGATGGGTTTTCCAAGGAAGAAACCCCTTGGTGCCTCCCTTTCCTTGACTAGCTTCCGGGACTTGGATGCGCGGTCAGGGTGGAGCCGGTCCAAGAGGGTGGCTGGGCAGCAGCCCATCAACAGCTCTGCTGGATTGTGGCTGGAGATCAGGTTGGGGGTTGTCCTCTGTGTGAGGAGGAACCTGGCAAGCCAGAACTCCCAGTCCCCATCTGCTATCCAGCGCAGGGCGTCCTTGGCAGTACAGACCATCCTTTCGGCCTGGCCATTTGTCGCTGGGTGGAAGGGGGACGATCAGATGTGTCTGATGAGGTTCCTCTGAAGGAAGCCCTGGAACTTGGCCGAGGTGAATGTGGCCCCGTTATCTAACACGATTGTGTCCAGTAAGCTGTGTGTGGAAAAGATCCGGCAGAGGGACCTAATGCCGCTTTCGAGGATGTGGTGGACACCGAGCTGATCTCTACCCACTTGGAGTAGGAGTCAATCGTTATTAGAAATAGTAGTCCCTGGAATGGCCTAGCAAAGTCAACATAGAGCTCGGACCATGGTTTATGGGTGGACTCCCACTGTTGTGTCGGGGAGCTCGGGTTGCACCTTCGGACCCATGTCTCAATCTCTGCGTCTACCCTGGGCCACCATACGTAACTCCTTGCTAGGGCCTTCATGCGTACTATTCCTGGGTGTGTTTCATGTAGTGTGTGTAGGACCCCCATGGTTCCTGGTATAACCACCCTACCTCCCCAGAACAAGAATCCTTTTAGGGCCGAGAGTTCATCTTTCCTTGTTTATATGCTATGAACTCTGTCCCAGCAGAAGCTGATGGCCACCCCCTTACCACCCAGCCCAAGACTCAGGAGAGGATGGGGTCCTTGGACATGTGGGCGGCCATGTCCAATGCTTGCAGAGGGGGATCCAGAAGACCTTCCAGCATGAGTACCCCTGGGGCAGGAGCTGGATCCTTGTCCATCAAAGGAAGTGCATCGGCATGGCCCATTGCCTTGCCCGGCCGGTGTTCTAGCTGGTATTGGTACCCCGCCAAGAACAGGGACCAACAGAGAACCCTGGGTGACATGACCTGTGGGGTTTGCCAATCTACCGCAAACAACCCCAAGAGTGGCTTATGGTCAGTGACTATTGTGAAAGGCTGGCCTTAAATGAAATTGTGGAACTTTTTTACACCAGCCACAATGGCAAGACCCTACCAGTCTATCTGCACGTAATTGCACTCAGCGGGGGACAGCATTCTTGAGTAGTATGCTACCGGTACCTTCCTGCCGTCTGGCAGGTGGTGCCCCAACACAGCCCCAACCCAGTAAGGTGAAGCATCACACTCTAGTATCACAGGGAGGGACTCATCAACATGTGCAAGAACAGCATTTGAGATCAACAAAGTTTTCACCCCCCCAGAACACTGCCTCCTCCCGTGATCCCTATGCTCACGGCACCAATTTATCCAACAGTCTGTGTAGGGGTTCCGCCACGGCGGCCTTATGTGGCAGGAACGCATGATAAAAGTTAATGAGGCCCAAGAAAGCCTGAAGCTCTGCCTTGCACTGTGGCACCAGGGCCTCCACAATAGCCTTCACTTTGTCCTTTGCAGGGTGTAGCCTCATTGCGTCCACCCAATACCCCAGAAAGTCCACCTCCAGCACGCCCAAGAGGCACTTTTCTCTCTTCACTTTCAGTCCAGCCTCATTGAAACGGTCCAAAACGGTGCAGAGATGGGAGGCGAAATCCTCAGGGGTTGCGGCGGTGATGAGGATGTCATTGAAAAATGGCGTCACGCCAGGGATCCCTTTCAACAAAGTGTCCATTAGTTGCTGAGATATTCCAGGGGCCACACTGACCCCGAACTGCAGCTTCTTAACTTTAAATGCCCCCTGGTGTGTCACAGTCATTTGGGCCGTGGCTGTGGCCTCATTGACTGGCAGCTGCTGGTATGCCTGTGTGAGATCTAGCTTACCGAAAATTGTTGCCCCCACTAGGGACACCAGCACGTGGCTCACCACCGGTACTGGGTACGAGTGCACCTGAAGGGCTTGGTTGATAGTGCACTTATAATCCGCACAGATGCGGATGTCCCCATTAGGTTTTACGGGGGTCACTATTGGGGTCTCCCAAGGAGAGTGAGACACCAGCTCAAGAACCCCTTGGGCCACCACCTGGTCAAGCTCGGCATCAATCTTAGGTCGCAAAGAGAGGGGCACCATGTGGAACTGCCGGCGGATGGAGGCTACATTGGGGTCGAGCTGTAAGGACACCTGGGGACCCTTGTAACAACCCAGGGCCCCATCAAACATCATGGGAAATTCCCGGCAGACTTCCCCAAAATCCTGCAGCGAACATTTATTAACCCCCCCAATCACTATACCCAGCGCTTCAAACCAGGCCCTGCCCAGAAGGCTTACAAGGTTCCCCTCCACCACCACCAAGTCCAGATTTCCCACAAAGTCCCGGTATTGTACCCTGAATGTCCTGACCCCCCTGATTGGGACTGGATTTCTTTGGAAATCCACCAAGCTTAATGGTGAGGGCTGCAGAAGGGGTCCCCCCAATGGGCAAAGTCTTAGCAGCATGTCCATGGATATAATGGATGCTGCCGACCCCAAGTCCACTTCCATGGAACAGGGGGACCCCTCGATCTGGACTTGTACTTGGATCTTCGGGGTGGCTGACAAGTTGGGGAGGTGCAGTACCTGAAGTGGTACTGTCAGTAAGGTGGTAGAGGTCAGAGGTTTCGGCAGCAGACTCATGTGCGGTGGTGGTGTAGCGGTGGGGCTGCGTGGAACCTTGCATGTTCTGGGGACCCTTTGACCAGCAGACCTTGGCGAGATGGCCCTGTTTTCCACTTGTGGGCCTCTCCACAGCTGGCACATTGGGAGCGGCTGGGGGCCTTACCAGCATGACTGCTGGTCAGTGGCCCCTGCGGTGGGCAGTGTTGCAGTTGCTGGACGATGCAGACCTCCTCCTCATCTGACTTTTCTGGGCTGTGTCCCGTCCTGACCTGGTGTGTTGTGGCTGCTGGGCGCTCCTGCTGCGATGCCTCGTGTGCTATGGCAAGCTGCATGGCCTCCTCTAGGGTGATCTGGTGGTTGACGATCATCTTCCTTCATAGTTTGGCATCCGACAACCCCCACACAAATTTGGTCAGGAGGTTATCGGCCACCTTTGGGAAGGAGCAGTCCACCACGAGGGCACACAGGGCGGCTATGTAGGTGGCGGCAGATTCTTGGGCCTGCACCAGTCCTTGGAACCCCATCCATCTGGCCACAAAGGTTGGCTTCAGGCTGAAGTAGTTGTTGAGGGCTTCCATTATCTCCTCAAATGAACACTCCAAGATGGACCGGGGGACGAGTAGATTCTTCGCGAGCTGGACAGTGTCAGTCCCACATGAACTCAGGAGAAGGGCTTGTCTTTTTCCCACATTGGTGAACCCGTTTAGCTCGATGTAGCACATCAGCTGGTCCATCCATGAGTCCCACACTTTGGGGCGTGAGGAATTGAACTTGTCGAGGCTTCCGTGAGCGGCAGCCATGGCTCACTCGTGTAGCGGGAGCAGTGTTTGTGATATGGGGCGCTTTGCAGTGCTCGGGAGCAATGCGGCGTGGTGTTGGTTGGAACGATGCTTGGTGCTGCGATTCAGGCCCGTTCCATGGATCCCATCCTCGTTGCCACTGTAAAGTACTGGGTTCCGTACTTCAGGACTCGGACCATGACATAGGCAAAGACACGTTTATTGGTACTTTACATCAGGAACAAAAACTAATGGCCGGGTGGCCAACTATATACAGTTAAGGGGGAATGCCCCAATGTTCTACCGGTGTATTCAAATCTCCCACCAAAGACATTATTGGCTCCTTACTTGAGGTTTCAGGAGCCTAGTCCCTATTGTCTTCGGGATCTAAGCTTGGCTGGCTCCAGCCCCTGGTCTCAGGACATAATAGACAGCATCAGGGGGACTGCACGCCTACCCAGGCTTAAAGGAGGAGGTGAGGGAAAGGGGGGGGGGGAGAAGTGGCTCTTTCCATTCCTGCCCTAACAGCAGGGCAGCTATGCACAGGTGGAGCCCAGCACACAGCAAGTCTAAGACCAGCCAGAAGTAGGCAGCCAGGAGGCAGCAGCAGCCCAGCCTGGCCAATCCTGGAAGTGGTGACCAGCACCTGCCCGGGGGCGACCCCTTGCCGTCCTCTACTGCTGCCTCCTCTTTCTCTACTTCTGCCTTGCCGGCTTACTGGCATTGGTGAAGGGGCACGAGATGTGGGTGACAGGGGGGTCTGCCACAGCCGCCAGCAGGTGCAGCAGCAGATAGGGTGCCCAAGGAGCAGGGTTGGCCCCAACTCCCTCTCAATTCTGATCCAGCTGGCAGCAGGTGTGGGGAGGGGAGGGGTGGGCCCATAGGCAGTTCTGTGCCCCTCTGGGCTCTCTGCCCTAGGCAGTCACCTAAGTTGGCCTAATGGGAGAACCAGCCCTGCATACAATCTTCAACAGCCACAATCATTTGTGAGCTATGCCTTAAGACCTGTTTGGTTCACTGATGTTTGAGTTCAATAGTTACTGAACAGCTTTGCAACTGCACTGTAGATGTAGTGGTTGAGTTTCATTTTCTTGTACTAGTGGAATTTATTTCCCTGCCTTAAAGGCACTATTGCACAGTAGATGAAATTGATTCTCCCCCAGAGGCCTGGATGGCTGGGACTCTGGATGATGGGTAATTAAATGACATGGGAGGGGAACAGGACCTGGCTGTGCAAAAATGCACATGTGTGAAATAACCTTGGTAACATGGACTTAAATGAACACCAATTGGTAAGGCTTTAGTAAAAAAAAAATATAATCACTGGCCAATAGATTGATTTGCTTACTACCTATTGATTTTGCTTATTACTTATATATCTGATTGGCTGCTTAGCAGCATGCCATGACAACAGGTGTGTAGAGGAGGCAGAAACTAGAACTCTCATTGGGCTGTGTCAGAACACGCAAGCATGAAACATTGCCAATTGCATTATCTGAATATGTGAAAAATTAACCCAACAAGCTCAAACTGCTTCTGAACAGCCAAATAACTGATGGAAAATTATTCCCCCATTTGTAACTGATGAATGAACATAAGCTGAACCAGCAGGTTTTGAGCTCCCCTTCTTTCCCCTTGACATTTTAAATTTTTACTATTTGGATTGAACAAGAATTCCAGTACAACAAGAATAGGCATATTTGGAGATAGTAACTGAAGCATGATACTTATACTCCATTTGCTAAGAAACTAACCAAGGCTGGCTTGAGGTGGGCATTTTGAGATCCAGATCTAGAACAGTTAAAACACTTCAGTTCTCCATTAGTGTAAACAGCCCTGAACATCTAATGTGCTACCCCAATTAATGAAAGCACTGAGGCTGAAGTATAATGAAATATTTGATAATGTAAATACGCTGATGGTGTAAGCATTTGGACCATATCAGATGCTGCAAGGGAAGACAGTGAACTACTGGTGTTCACATACCAGATTTGATTCTCCTTACAATAAGCCTTTGCTGACCTGTGCTACAGATGTTTGGCTTGACCTACCTGTGCTCTGTTTCCCACATTTGTGTTTAGTACCATGAAAGTAGCCATAGATTCTGATCCAGTACACACCAGATTCCGATCCAGTACACACCAGATTCCACATAGCCAAGATAGTAGAAGGGATTTATTGTGTCATTGTATAACTGCAGCATTGATGTGGTTGTAATCTACCTATCACACGCACACGGAGGGACGGACGCACACACACACACACACGAAAGATACACATACAGGCTGGGGGGAAAAATAAGCATTGTTGTAATGGGACAGAGAATGATAATCAGCAGTTCTCAGTCCCAAGAGACATAAATTTATCTTACAGCCATAGTGCTGCTTTTGCTACAAGCTGGGCACAGAGAATTTGTACTGGACAGCATTTCACATGGATTTGGAGAGATAATCATGACACACTGCTCTTCAAACTCAAATGGCCTCCAGTTAAGGGGTCGCTTAACAATCTCATTTGTCTACATTTGCATCAAGTCCCCCATAAATTTGGATGGCAACAGGCTTCCAGGCTCCTTATGTTATTCAGATAATAGGATGTTTCCTTTTTGTGTAACTGTAATAGTGGAACTGTAAAGTCTAATCTTTGTCATATTTCAAGGACCACTTATAAGGTTTCTTATTGTGAGCTGGCTATCCCCCCCTGCTCCCGAATCCAGCCCTTGCTGCATTGAAGGGAGCTACAAGCTGTCTTGGGATGCAACATTAAAACCAGCACAGTTAAACTGGTGTAGGTGACTATATCATTGGGCAAGTCTGTCTGACACTCAGTTAACCATAGCTTGTTTGTTTTTCAGTGGATGAAGTATAGCATTTAACAGTAGAGGGAGACTGGAGCTGTTGAAGACTTATTTTGATTTGCAGTGATTACACTCTTGTTGAAAAATTCCTTCGTGTACCTCATTTTCAAAACAGAGAAGGTATATGAGACAACAGAAGTTGCTTCTTTCTTTCTTTTTTGAAATAAAGTGACATCAATCATTTCTACATAATGCATAAAGCAAGCTCTTCAGTTCAGATAAGATGTGTCACTATAAACTTATGTTCTGAGGCACTTGTATCAGTGTGATCAATCACTTAATAGCCTGCACAAGTTACAGTTTTACTTTAGTCTTTAAACTCTTTTGACTGCACTACTGAAACTATAGTTTTAATCTGTAGTTAGGACCTAGATCAATATTACCACTCACTTCCAAATTAATATGGCCCAAAGTCAGAAGATTTCTATATGATGGTTTTTGGAAATGTACTTTTCATCTCAGTGCCTGTGCAAAAGATAAGATCAGGTGTTGCATGAATGAGTGCAAATTCAGTATATACCAAGAAAAATAAGGAAAGGAAAAAATTCTCGTGATGAAAGGCAAAGGAATGGGTCAATGGCCCAGAAGATGACGAGTATAGTACCTCTCTAGGAAGGTTATAATCTCTTCAGTAAAATACAAACTTTTATGTCAAATAACCCACAAGTGGAACATTAAATTAGGAGCAATCATGCAATTATCATTAGCGGATCATATGAAAAACTACCCTTAATCAAAAATCCTGTGCGACGTTTTATTACTGATTATTATATGATGCGAATGACAGTTGCTTTTGGGATCGGAGAAATGGTCCACCCCCCCCTTGCATTTTTTAATCTCATCCACTTCTAAGGAGTTCGTGGCATTATATATGGTCCCTCCCCCCACTTTTATGCAGTAGGGTATGCTGGGAAAGATAGGATATGTACTGTGCAATCCTAAACAGATACTTTTCTAAGCCCAAGGTCACTCAGTGATTTCCATGGCAAAGTTCTTCTTGTCCAGGGTTCCACACTAGGATCATTCTCAGCAGACAAGTCACCTTGTTCCACATTAGCTGTATGTGGAATTACAATGGAGGATTCACATGCCAGATGTTTTGCTACTGAAATACTTCACCACTTGTATTTTTCCAAGCATTGAGGGGTTTTGTTGTTGTTGTTATACTGTGATAATAAATGTCCTTGCTTCTCTGTTCATTGATACTGGCAGAGATTCCACCCCTCTCCCCAATTTCAACTGATTAGTTCAGTTATGTCATGGTAGAACATCACTACTCCCCCGTCCCACTTGCTCATTCCTTCTACAGCTTTTGAATGATTATTTGAAGTTTTTGCAGGATTCAGCATTTTGGCTTTGGTACACATTCCATGGCAGTCCTTATGTGACCCCGAGAAGACATTTTTGGATTCTTTACACGCATGACTCTTGTATGTGAGCTTTTCTAGGGTATTCTAGAGTTTAATCTTTCATTTGGTAGGATGAGGCAGTGGAGTAGTACTGGAAAGACCGATGCTGAAAAGCCCACCCTGGTGTGAGACATACTGGGTTATATCAACCCTTTCTCCATATAACCTGCCCCACAGGGTTGTTGTAAGGATGGAACAGTGAGTGGAGAACCATGCATGCTTCCTTGAGCAACTTAGAAGAAGGGTGGAAAAAATGTGATAGATGGATAGACAGTGACTCAGTAAGAGAGGGCTAATGGTATCAGGAAGTCCATAATCAGGGCTATTTTTGGGCAGGAACGCACAGGAACCGAGTTCCAGCTGGCTCCAGAGTTGGCAATGCCCAGCAGGAACTCATTAGCATAATAGGCCACACCCAACAGCAGAAACTCATTAAGGGTGTATGGCCTAACATACAAAGGGGTTCTTGCTACAAAAAAGCCCTGAGTTTTGACAACAAACAAGGTAAACAGAATAAGAAGCAAAAGGTGGGTGTGGCTGGATGACCACACTTCTAGTAACTTGGGGGTGTGGTCTAATATGCTAATGCGTTTCTGCTGTTGGGTGTGGCCTATTATGCTAATGAGTTCCTGCTGGCCTTTTTCTAAAAAAAAAAAAGCCCTGTCCATAATTGTTTGTTCTAGGCCAGCTAGCTAGCACTGTGGTTTGGATTGTGCAGCAGGGTTAGTTCAGAATACATTTTATTGCTTTGCTTCACCTGGGATTTTCACACCTCACAGATCTGGTTATTGTTTAATGTTTTAATAACCTGCAGACTGAAGGAGAAGTCAGATACATATCCAATTTATTCCATAGCAGGCCGTAACTACTGGATCTCATACAATTTTCACCTTGGCCCATAAATAAGTTCAGGTTCGCTTGAAATGTGTCCCCAGTTTATAAGCCATGACCCAAATTTTCAGTTTGCATTATCTTTGCTATTAACTCAGAAAAGTAAACATTTGAAACAGTAATGCCTAGAAAAGGCTGTTTTCAGAGTATCTTTTTTTCCTCTTGGGAAAGAAAGAGAGAAGATTTTGGCTACATTAACTACAAAGTGCCACCCACGAGCTGAAAGCTTAACACAAAATGAATGGAAGGTCAAACTTTAGTAGAGCCATTAATCTGTATTGCCACATACCCAGATTGAAAAAAAAATATATGAGAAATGTAAACACAATTTCCAGCCTGCATTAGATAGTAGAAGATATGCATAGTCTAAGCAGATAACCTTTCATGAACATTGGGAAGTTTGACTTTATGTGTGTGTGTGTATGAATGCCTACTCTTTATTATAGTGCGTTTTCATCTAATACTTTCTCAATTTTTATTTTGGGTGATGTAGGAAATGTGACTTCTGATAAAAAAGGAGCAATGTGGGGGGAAATATCCCAAAGGATAACGCTATTTTTCATCTTTAATGTGCTTCTGACCTTCTTTCATTCTCTACTTATCCTTCTTCTCCTAGTTATTGGGGGATCATTATTCTTTTTGCAGGTGCCCCTTGGCCTCCATTTTCTTGACTTTTTGTTTGCTTGCATTTTCTCACACAATAATTCATTTCCACTCCCTTTCCATCTTCTAGTTCTGTTCTCACTCTCTCTTACCATTTCTCTTATTTTTCCCCCTTCATTCAAGTCTTGCTCAGTTTTGCTTTCATATGTTTCCCATAGCACCTTCACCATTGCCTCCTCAGCCTATTCCTCTTATCTTGTATCTTTCTTCCTTTGTTCTTAACATTTCTCCTCTCACTTCTTACTTTCCCTTCTCCTCTCTTTCACTCTTTCCCTTCCTAATTTTGGATATGGAAGATTCACAAGTTGACTCTCCTGCTCAATAGTCATGTGAAAAAATGCTGTTGTCAAAGAGCCCTTACCAGCTACAGCAAATGGTTACATCCCACAAACCACAATAGTTTCCAGCATGTTGTAGCTTGTCATGGCACCTGTTGAATTTCTTGATTCTTATGCAGCTGGTAACAGGCAGAGAATATCCTACTTAAGGATTCATTTGTATCTACTGCATTTTTATCCCACTTTTCTTCCAAGGAGCTTAAATTGGTGTAGATGATTTTACCTTGTCCATTTCACCTTCACAACTACCCTAGGAGCTAGATTAGGCTGAAAGAAAGTGATTGGCCCAAAGTCAGTAGGTCTGAACTTAGGTCTCCCACAACCTAGTCCAACAATGTAACCACTACTCTACTCTGGTCTCAATTTTGGACACTGTTTTCATTACCAAAGTGGGAATATGAGGTAGTCATATACAGGGCCGGCCCCAGGTGTCTGGGTGCCCTAGGCAGGACAGCCTGGGGCGCCCACCCCACCGGGGATGCCAACCTCCCGGTGTGGCCTGAAGACTGAGGGGGCAGTGGAGCACTGGCTTTCCTGGAGGCTCCGCAGCTGCGGGGCCCCCAGGAAAGCCAGGGAAGGAGTGGAGGTTCTAGCCCCCACCCCCTCCCTCAGAGTGCCGGCTTTCCTGGGCACTCGGCAGCTGCAGGGCCCCCAGGAAAGCCAGGGAAGGGGCGGGGGTTCTAGCTTCCGCCCCCTCCCTCCCAGTGCCAGCTTTCCTGGAGGCTCTGCAGCTGTGGGGCCCCGAGGAAAGCCAGGGAAGGGGCGGGGGTTCTAGCCCCCTCCCCCTCCCTCCCAGAGCCAGCTTTCCTGGAGGCTCCACAGCTGCGGGGCCCCCAGGAAAGCCAGGGAAGGGGTGGGGGTTCTTGCCCCTGCCCCCTCCCTCAGAGTGCTGGCTTTCCTGGGCACTCTGCAGCTGCGGGGGCCCCAGGAAAACCAGGGAAGGGGCAGGGTTTCTACCCCCCGCCCCTTCCCTCAGAGCGCCGGTGGTGGTGGTGGCAGGTTTCAAGGGGGGCGGGGGGCCATTTGGTGCCCCTGCAGGCTGGTGCCCTAGGCGAATGCCTAGCTCACCTAGTGGGCGAGCTGGCCATGGTTGTATAAAGAGTCATATAATTCAAAGGTACACAAGCAGTCTCTGGATGTTTCACTATTGTAATCCTCCATCTTCTGCATTTTCCTGTCTAGAAAAAAAAATCAGGAAATGAATTATTACTATAATGAAAGATCCAGTGACTTACCACAAGGCTTCCAAGCAGGCTTGGAAGGGCCAATCTGCATTTAGCATTTTTACCAAACCCACACTGGAATAGAAAAAGATGTAGTTCAAAACCACATTCAACTATCCCGGGACAACACTGTACTGACTGCAGAGTCACCCCCGAATGGCCATAAAACAGCCATAAATCTATGCAGACAGCCACCATTAAACCAGAGATCAAACAAAGTGAAAGCAGCATGCAGTCTGGACACTGCCATAAAATGCGACAATCAAAGTGAAAGTGGAATGCAATGTAAATGATAATTTCTGTTCCAGTGTGGGTTTGGTAAGACTACGGGGCAAATGCTAGATGCAGATCAGGCCGAAGTCTTGGGAATGCTGTCTGTTGGGATTTTGTGGGCCACTTGCAAAAGATGGACATGGCAAGGAAGTATGGAGCAATAGAAAGTATGGAGCAATCCTACCCTCCTTCTCCTCATCCTTCTTTTCTGCCTGCTGCAGTAAGTACTCTAGGAATGGTTGGCTAGTTAACAGCCATGTGCTTGCACTGTGCTCCATGTTTTCCTCAGTGAAAGGTGCAGGGGCCTTTGTTCCCTAAACTGTCACTTGATAATGTCACCTTCTTACTACCTGTTGCCCTGTGCCTCACCATCCATGTCAGTGGCTTCAAAGGACCAGGCCAATACTGATGCTATTAGCATCCCTCTCTTAACAGAGACAAGACCCAGGGATCCAAAGAATCAAAGCAAGGCTGGGTGGACCTCTTCCAGGAGAGAAGGGGAAGCCTCTTTTGAATTGTAAGGAGCCAAATGTAAGGATCCCATATTTCTAGGCTGTTTTATGGTCTGCTTCTGGTATGAGGACTGTTTTATAAACAACATTTTAGGCTGCTCAATGTAAATTTTATGCTGGTTTTTTATGCCCAGGATTATATTTAATGTCTTGTTTGTTGTATTATTGTAGTATTTAAGCTGCAAATCACCTTAAACAGTTCTGGGGTGGCATATATATATATAATTCCCTTATGTATTGGCCATTTCGAGCTCTCCCACTGACTGTGCAGTGCACTCCATCAGCTGCCACTCGAGAGTACTCGCGTGCCATTGACTGAGTGCTGGGTCTGCTCTTCTCCCCCACCCACTGCCAGCTGGGACAATCTTCTCTCACAGAAATAAACTGCCAAATGGCTACCTCTCCTGATGAAGACACTTCTCCTGCTTGGCTCCTGTGGGACTAACTTTTCCCTCAGTGGCTGTTGCGAGGTGACCATGTTTGGTTCTGTCAGTAAAAAGGCAAAGGCAGGAGGCATTTTCCAGGCCTTTGTGGGGAACTTATTGGGGCCAGTCCTGACTAGGGTTGCCAGCTTCAGGTTGGGAAATTCCTGGATATTCTGTGGTGGAGTCTAAGACAGCCTGAGTTTGGGGAGGGGAGGGGAGAGGCCTCAGCTGAACAGAATGTGATAGAGCTCACCCTCCAAAGCACTTATTTTCTCCAGTGGGGGAAGAGATCTGTTGCCTGGAGTTCAGTTGTGATACCTGGCAATCTTCAGGTTCCACCTGGAGGTTGTCTACCCTAGGCATAGCAGTTAGTGCTTCAGAGCAGGGTCTGCCAGACCCAGGTTCTTGCTGTGGAATTTGATTGGGTGATTTTGGACCAGGGTTGCTGTGCAGATCAAAAGGAAGAAAGGGGAATGATGTAAGCTGCTTTGGTTTATTTGATTAATACTAATAATAGAATTTTATTTTTGTAATTAGATATAGGTATTTCAACACTGCCCATTTTGAAAAAGTTATATGAAACGAGATATAATATGCATGGCTTGTTGATGTTGATGGTGTTTGAATTGCTTCCAATAAAGTGAACACTGGAAAAAGAAACTTATAGTCCTTGGAGACTTTTTTTTTGGCATAAATACATCACGGTTGTTTGCTTCTTCTTTACTTCCTTCCCATGATCTCTCTCTTTGGTTTGCAGTCTCCAGGTGAGGGCTGGAGATCACTCAGAATTAAAACTGCTATCTAGATAGCAGAGATCAGCTCCCCTGGAAAAAAATGGCTGCTTTGCAGGGTGGACTCTGTGTCACTATAACTCTGCTGAGGATGCTTCCCTCCTGCTTGGATCCCCAATCAGAGAAAGATTGTAGTTTTTCTAGGTAGAGGCTACAGGGAGGGGGAAAGAGATGGAAACCTGAAGTCAGAGGGGCAGATAATGGTACATTGATGGTTGGTTGGGAAGGAAATAGGGTTGCCACCTCCATGTTGGGAAATTCCTGGAGATTTGAGGGGTGGAGCCTGGAGACAGTGGGGTTTGAGGAGGGGTGGGACCTCAAACAAGTATGAAGCCATAGACTCCATCCTCCAAACCAGCCATTTCCTCCTGGGAAACTGTTGTTGCCAATCTCCAGGGGAGGGCTGGAGATAACTCAGAATTACAACTGCTCTCCAGATGGCACAGATCAGTTCCCCTGGAGAAAACAGTAAGCTCTGTGTCATTATACCCTGCTGAAGTCACCACAGCAAATTGAGGCTGAGTGCATAAGGTATTTATTTCCACAATAGGTCTTATTCTTAGTTTCTAAATAAATGAATAAATAAACTGAATATCAAAAAAGATTTGTTTCTACTGCTTCCTATCTGTCACTTTCTTACTTTAGAACACTGCAGGATCCAGGAAGGCAAGAAACCTCTCCCAGATTTGCCCAAGATCACAGATGTCTGAAGGATTTTAAAAAAGACTGATGGAATATAGGCCTATTCACCTCAGTACAAGGAGATGCATACATTTTGATGAAGCCAGAAATTTAGAGAAAGTCACATTAGCAATATTGGTCTCTCTCTTTTGGAAAGGATAGGAAGGGCAATGATCTTACCACACATCTAAGCAATGGCATTGGTGCGATTTTCTCTGCTGCAGTCTCAAAGCAAACAAGCAGAGCATGTATGACACGGTGTGATCAAATGCTAGAAATATCAAATTATTTTACGCTCTTTTCCATGATTAGTGGCATTATGCCGTTATGCAAATAATCTGTTATTTATAGATAGATGCATTATGCAGTTATGCAAATTACCTATAAATAATTAATATTTCTCATCATTATTTGTGGAAATATTCCCCCAAAGCATGTAATATCAGGTGTTTAATAGATTGTGGTTTTCCTACATACTACTATTTATGATTCTTTGTGGCATTAAGGCCAGTCATTTCTACGTTCTGGTCCATCATATCTGATTGTCTCCAAAGTACATTATGAAATAATTCAGTAGTTTCAAAACCTGTTTTTAGCTGTGGCCACAGGTATTGCTGGCACACCACATGTGTAGAATCATGGGTACAACCATATCCCAGACATAGTCTACCCAAGTCAATGAAGCAAAAAAGTTTCCTCAGGGGCCACATTTAAAAAAACATACACAATCTTCTGTACTAGAAGACTGCATAAACCTCCTGGAGAAATCCTCAGAGTCTTTTCAGAATTCTTTGGGCTTACTTCAGAATATCTTAAGCACTTCACCCAAGAATGAATCTTTAGATTTCTCTTGCATGAATTCCCTTCATGCAAAATCTAGTGCCTAAGTAAAGTGAACAGATACTCTCTGAGAAATTTCTCTGATCTTCTCACAGCACTTTTATGCATTATATACTTAACCAGAGGAACAGACCTATACTTTGCTTTGCATTTTATTATATATAAAATGTTGGGGACATCTGTAACTAAGGGTAACACCTTTGCAATTCTTTTCTTATTAACCATGCAATGGCTTGGTTAAAGCATGTGAATAAAACTTTACCCCCTACGTCATCCCATCTCACATACAGCTTCCAGTCTCACTGGAAGAAATCATAATGAGAGTTAGGCTGTCTATGCGACACTTCCCTGATCACAGTTCCCATTTTTTGTCTGTCACTACTGAGCTATGAAAATTGGCCAGATATATCCTTTACATGACATTTTAAACTAGCAGCAACAGTAGACAAGAATACTTGAATTTGGAAGGCTTAACCTCCTTCTATTGGCTACCTTGCTAATTGGGAAGCCATTTTACATTACATTTGTTTACATGAAATTGATTGGGCAAAATAAGTCTATTACACAAATGACACATAATGAGAACAGATAGCAGCTGGTGAAGTGGGACAGAGGCTTATAAAGAATGGGGGGCCGAAAGACTTTATCAGGGGGCTTCACCTATTTAGCAGTTGAAGCGGAGAGGCTGTATTAACTCCACACAGTCACATAGCTTCTGACTGACTTAGGGTTGCCAGCCCCCAGGTCCCAGTGTCCCAGGTCCCCCGCTCTTGGAGGCTGCAATCCGCCACCAGCCAACTGGCTGGTGAGGGAAACCCTACTCACAAATAAGGACTTCATTGGGCAATGTCCCCAGTGTGATGACATCACCTGGAAGTGACATCATCATATTGGCGACATCAGAGATGATACTCTGGGTTTTGGGCAAAGTATGGTTTTGAAGCAAAACAATCATAGAGTTTTTGCCCCAAAATCAGAATGTTGTAAGCATTGTTGCCAGTGTGATGACATAACTTTTGGGTGACATCATTGCATTGGAACGTTGCCCAATGACATCCCCCCTCAGAATGCACCCCAAATCCCCCCACCATGACAGCAAGGGGACCTGGCAACCCTAGACTGGCTAGTAGAACCAGTCGCTGCATATTTCAGTAGCCTGTGGAGATCTCGGAACATCTCCCAGAATCACAAGTTATCACCAGACTACAAAGATAAGTTTCCCTGGAGAAAACTGCTGCTTTGAAGGGTGGTCTCTATGGTATTATACGTACTGAGGTACCTCCCGTATCCAAACCCTGCCGTTCCTAGGTTCCATCTCCAGGAATTTCCCAATGTAGAGTTAGCAACCCTAATGCAATATGAATCAGTAAAGGAGTGATATTCTTCCTCCTGTCTCTTGCTACTCAGTGGCAGGAGCCTATTTATTTATTTATGCCCTGCCTTCCTCCCCAGTGGAGACCAAGACAGCTTCCATTATTCTTCTCTCCTATATTTTCTCCTCACAACAACTCTGTGAGGTAGGTTAAGCAGAGACTGGCCCAAGGGCACCCAGCAAGCTTCCATGGCAGAATGGGAATTCGAACCTAGGTCTCCCAGATCTTAGTAAAACACCATAGTGGATCAGCACACTTTTGCTCTAATCCACCTTACTGGTTTCTACTTAGTAAGGGGCTATGATCTCAACTGCTAAGATGAACAGAAATCAAAGATTGCACCAATGAAACCCAATTTTGTTCATAGCAGTGATAAGCAAAATCAAGCACATTTCTATAAACATATGTGATTTGCATAATTTATTCTGATTGCAAATTTATATTCTTAGCATGTTCAGGTTTTTATGAAAGGGCAGAATGAAAGAGATGGGAGAAGAAAAGCGTGACAGTGAGGTTGGACAAGATAGAGAGACCATCTCCCAAGCTTTGTTCTACCGCCATGAGAAACTTGCTCTAATTACAAGTGTGAACAAAGCAAGTCTCAGGATTCCAGATAACAATTGCATGGCCTTGTGCTACACAATTGGTTCTGCTTATGTCATCAAAGGCTAAACTGCATCTATCAAGCTATTTTAGAAATTAATTTTAGCAATGAGTTTTCCTTATTGTGGGGAAACTTTTGCTTTGGTACCTATTTCTGATTGTCCTTGTACTCCTACATTGCCCATGCCAAACTCTTCTTTGATGAATTTGCTGAAAAGGCTGTGCAGGGTGACTACTTATCTCAAGCAGAAAACCTGAAATGTTATTGAAAAGTAACTTCGATTATGGTTCTTGTTGACCCTTAATTGTATGATGGCTCTTTCATGCCTGTCTGGCCACCACTGTCCTAGTTATAAGGAAGAACTTGCTAAATAAACTGAGTAGAAGTTTCCAAACCATGTTACAGGAAACCTTGGGATTTCTCAGAAGATGATCCTCATGGAGACCTGAACGACAGACAAGATTTTGTAAAAGATGGCTTATCCATCTCTGCTGATTTTCCTTTGGAATGCACAGCCACATGAGACTATTGTGTTGTTCTGTGGTGCAGTCTCAAGACTCAACTACACATGACATGACACGGAGTTCATTCATGGGAAGACCTAATGTATTTTGGGGGCAGTGTGTCATGTGTGATGTGGTTTGGAGTCACAGCACTGGGGAAGGGTGAATAACTCTTCTCCCCTGCACTTTTCCCTGATTGAAAATGCTCCCTGTGGCTACATTGAGCACTGAAGGATGGAAGACAGGTATCAATTGTCCTTTCCCCCTACTGGGGCTTAAAGCAGCCTGGGAGTCATTTTCAATCAGGCAAACAAGGACAGCAGAAAAGCACAAATTCCCCATTCCCAGTTCTGTGGTCCAGATTCATATCATCTCCTCTCTCCAAGACTGCTTTCCTGGGCCAAGGAACATATCAGGAGTTCAAATGATAGAACTCCAGCATCATGTATTGTTTGGACCTCAGATTGTCCAAAGTAATAGCAAGCTCTTGCTATTGTGAAGCACGACTGTGAAGTATGAATTGAATGTTGACCATTTTCTAGGGTACACAGCCCACTGTAACATGGTAAAGTGCTGTGGGAGATGTTCAGGGGTTCTTTCGTGAGACAAGATGATGTGGAAAGAGATCCTTGAAGACAGAAAAACTGAAAACTATGGAATGAGGGCAACAGGCCAATGAAGAGCTTTTGGAAACTACCTCTTCAATCGCCTTCCATTTTCTTGTAACCATATTTTATCTATCTAATTGAAATAATTCTCCAAATACAAAGGTTCTGTTCAAAGTGGTTTTCAACAATTAGAAAGATCATTTTCAATAAAGTGACATAAATAGGACAGAAATGCAAAAAAACAACATCAGATACAATTATAATTCACAATATAAAAATCAGAAAACCATAATTGTGAACCAGAATGCAATAAAAAGCCCATAAGGAGCCTCAACTAAAAAAACCAGCAGCATATCAAACCATGCAGAATTAGAGGTAATTGAACCCTGGGTTGCTAAAAAAGCTTTGGCCTGATGAAAAACTAATAGGTTAGGTGCTTGGAGACCTGTAAAAGACAGAAAGTTCATAAATGGGACACCACCGCACAGAAGGCCTGTTCCTTCATGGTTGACTATCCTCCAGGCTCCAAAGACAGGGGAGGGGGACATGAACAAGCCACTACCTCCTAGAAGTTCAGTACTTGAGCAGAATCATACGCGAATACCCATGGGAGGAAACTAGCTATCACACAATGGATTTTCTTTATCAAATTTCTGATGATCCCTAGTAACTCTACTCTGTTTTCTTGCCTTGGTATTAAAGTTTTTTTTTTTTTTGCAACTCAGAACTCTCTAGCTTCAACCTTTTTTTTCCAAAACACACCTCAGCCTAATTTCAGATCCTGATTTCCCAGTACAAACTTGAGCAACAAATATATAATTATTCTCATAAATAACTCAGGACTGTACAACATATTTCAAACAAGTTTCCCCACAAGGCACAAGTGCCCTATATTAAATTCTTTTTTAAGTGTAAGTTGATTAAGGTAAAAATTAGTTGTTATTACCTTATGGACATTTTAGGTTTTTGCAGCATTTCAAAGCCAGTTCTATCAGGAGTAGATTTGTTGCCGCCCACAGGTATAATCATCAGGAAAATTAATAATCATGTTCACAGTACCTATAAATCATTGTGGTTTAGGCAATTAATATAGGGAGGAAAAGCTGAAAGATCTATAAGTATTATTATTGTGTAAACTATATGTTATGAAAACTCAGATCCAGCATAGTCAAATTGCAAATTCACGGTTTCTAATGTCAGTGGGTAATAATATAAGGGGAAGGAAAGGAAACAAGAGATTCTGAATAAATAATATTTGTATGCTCTAGTAGTTAATAACGTTGAATGTATGGAATATCCCAGCTCCCTGGTTAGTGTGCCTGTGTGATACTCCATTTTGCAAACAATAGCTTTGTTTCATTTGTATTTTACATTCACTAATACACATTTAAGACATCTCAGGCATATACTTCAAAATGTAATGTCTGAAGAAGTTCTATGCGCCGTTTGTCATTGTTATTAGTATAGGACATAAAGCAGTGGTCCCCAATGTGATTCTCATAGGTACTATGGCTCCCACCAGTGTGTTTCCTGGTACTCATTTGCTTCTTCCCCCAAACTTCTCTTTCCCAGAACAAGGAGCCAGTCTATGCTTTCCTCCATTTCACAGGAGTAGGATGCGATTCAGAAGAGCACAGGAGGCATTACCTTTATTTCTACAGGGAGCACCCATTTGGAAACAGCAGCCTTCATCATAGGAGAATGCTTGGCTTAGAACCTCTAATCATGTTGCAGAACTTCAGTTTTTGTAATTGGACCCAGCCTCTTGTGGCATTAATTGTGTTGTGGTACCCACTACCTGGTCTCAAAATTCCAGAAGTGCCCACAGGTTTAAGAAGGGTGGGGAGCCAAACAACAATTAAATGTACATTCCTTTATATCTGTGAGTAGATCTGTTACATATGGAACTCAAACTTTGGGACAGGTAACCTCTGGAATGCACGCCCTGGCACCATCTGGACTCTTCCACATTGTCAATTTTGTCACTTGTTTGTCCCAAGTGCTCTGTGTTTCTGCCTCCCCCTTTCCTCATATGTTTTGCTCCCTCTAGGACTACTAGAGAGAGCAAAACACATTGGGGGAAAACAACCCTGAAGCAATAGGAACACACAAGTGATGAAAATCGGAATGTGGAAGAGCCCCAAGATGAGTCCAAGAGGCATTGACAGCACTAATGAGGTTCAGCTTGCTCCAAGTCTGTCTGTACAGGAACATCACACACACTCCCTTGCTTTCGTTTACCAGCACACCAACATTTTCAGAGGTAGACATTGTGGGGTTTTGGCACTCAGATCAATAAGTCTCCTTTCCTCTGTCTTAATTACATGTTATGGGTAGGGTTGTCAATTCCTAATTGGGAAGTTCCTGGAGATTTGGGGGTGAAGCCTGCAGAGGTGAGGGTTTGAGGAAAGAAGGGACCTCAGCAAGGGTATAACATGATATTTTCCACCCTCCAAAGCAGCCATTTTCAGTGAAACTGACCTTTGTAGTCTGGAGATCAATTGTAACTCTAGGAGGTCTCCAGGCCCCACTTGGAGTCTGGCAACCATAGTTATGGAGCATGGGCTGTCCAGTTTTCCCTCATCTCCCCAGTGATGTTTATATTAAAAAAGATATGTGGTGTGACCAGTACAATGAGCTTTCCCCTTGCTCCTGTTCCACTTCAATAGTTACAGCTTAGTGGGGAGGAAGCAATAAAAAGTTGGGTGTACTAATGGTACTTACTGGGCCATGTTTAAGTAAACATTAATGGGGAGCTGGGAGAGGAGATATAGCCCCATCATGTGCAGCTTGGACCTGTAAACATATTTGCAATTACCACTCTTCCTGCCTTGGCACTTCAGGAAGCAGTGCTTGGGTGGTGGAAAATGTGACATGGAGGTTTTGATAACGAGCAATGTTCATCCCTTTCCAATGGACAAGCAGCGAAAACCAGACACAGAGTTTGTTGTTCTTAAGGAGGGTGAAATAATTTGTTCCTAGAAGTAGCAAGATGAGCACAAATAAACTGCTGGAGGGAGGAAAGGGTCAGGAATTTAAGTGCTATAGGTAAAATCAAGTGCTATTCTCCATTCATGGAACCCTTTGCAATTTATCTATTCTTACTCTTAGGCTACACACTGGATTCATCTGTCCCAAGCTCCATGTCTGAGTGCTTTCTTATACAGCTTTCTTCAAATAAGAAAATGACATCAGCACAATAAGAGATGGGGAGAAGGCCTTGTGTCCCCCCCTCCCCTTAATGCTTCCAGGAAGAACAAGAGCCTCATATATCTCCCCACCTCTTCATTACATAATGTCTTGCTAATCAAGGGATTGTATCTGTATGAGGGATTGACAGAATGTATTTACTGGACATTTAATTTTCACTGTGACCTATTGGCAAGTTCATTCTAAAGGGTGAAACCTGGAAGAGGTTTATAAGCATATTAACAGCATGGAAGGAGTGCCTAAAGGGAAGTGATTCCCTCTTTGATTTGTCATCTATTGGAACTTGTGGGTGGTAGGTTTGAGAGTAAAGACAGACAAAAGAAAGTGTTGGTCTCAACATGCCATATAAAAATATGAGATTCTTCATCATGAGATATAGTAGTAGCAGCTTAATCTCACACCAAATTATTTTAACCAAATTTAAACCACCTTCAGTAATTAGGTATTTTTTTATCATGCCCTTCTCTAAGAAACTCAGCATAACCTCTAAGGCACCTTATGGTGTTAAGCAAATAAACTGAACTGAACCCCTGAGCTATGTTAATCTGAAATAATGACTAGCTCGGGGTCACCCCCTGAACTTCATGGTAGAGCTGGAATTCAAACTCATGTGTCCCCAGTTCTATTCCAACCACTACATCAAACACTAGCTCTCTTTACGTAATTAAACCTACCTCTGTACTTCAGCTTTGAGGAAACTCTGTACCACAAAGGACAGGATGACATTTAAAAACATATTAAAACCAAGACGAGGGTCATGGTCAGACAGGCAGTTTGAACCAATGTCCTTGCATCTCCCTTCTGGTTTTAAAGTACATGATCAGAGAGCAACATCTGCTTCCCATTTCCCAGTTGGTATCACCCCATTCTTAGCCGCCTTCAAATAGGAGTTATCAGGGAAAGTCCAGTCTTTACAGATGTCTGCACTTTCACCCCACATTTCTGGCTGTCTGAACTCTTCTGTTGCAAAATCAAGCTGGTCGGGCATGTGAACCTTCCATTCCATCTTCACCCCCCCTTAAAATTATTTAGTGATGTGCACATAAGCACATAATCATCCTGGCATTGTCAATCACTGCTTGCAAATAGCCAAGTAGTCATTCTGGATCGAGAGCCCCTGGGGGAGTTGTTTTTAAGTGACAACCCCCCCAAACCCTCTCTTCTGTTTCTGCTTCAGAGTTGCTGTTTGAGAACATCCCATGATTGACAAAAAGGGTAAATGTACTGAAGTCAATGGTGCTACTCTCATGTAAATCTGTACTCCTCCCGTGTATTCCAAGGTAGGGAGGTGAAGCGAAGGAGGCTAAGAGGGGCCACAGTACTTGGCAGAGGGATCACAGAGCTGTCAAAATGCAGTGAAGATTAAAATGACCACTTCTGTGCATGCATGAAAGACAATTTTTTTAAAAGGATGCCACCCAACCACCCACTCTGTAGTTACCATGCAGCAATAATCTGAATGGTCAACCACCAAGTGAGAGCACAGTAAGGTGGTTTCAGGGTGAGATGTCTGATCCAAACTCTCAGTTACAAAACAAAAAGAAGAAACTAGAGGTGAGGCCAGAGCATGCCAAGCCTGTTGTCTGACCACAACCTAATACTAAAATTAAAATGTATTCATGTGCCGTCTTAATCTACATCATATGAAGGCTTTATGATGTACTTCAGGCTTTCAACTATTGTTGCAGAACATCCAGTGAACTATTACTGTATTTCAGACTTCACAAATAACATGTGCCCTGCTAAATTTACACACAAGAGAAATTTTGAAGTCAAACACAGAAATCAAATACAAATTTACTTAGATTCTGAAGCAAAGGAAACAGCACACACAAGTTCATTCTTTCTTTTTAGCTAGCTAAGACAAAATGGCACTAAACTATCATTACCCTTCCACAGTGCTAAAATATAACAGCTTTAAACAATTTTGGAGTAACATCAGAAGAAACAAAATCTGGAAAATCCTGAGCACGTGCCTGTTTCACAAAGAGGTGCAGATAGCTCAGAAAAACTCTTCTGTATGAGGCTCTAGTCCATGGTCAGAAACTCATACCTCATTTCCTTTAGTGATCCTAAGCATCTGTAGGGAAGTGCTGAGAAAATGGCAGTAGATATACACCCTCCTCATGAAGGAATGGTCATATAGAAGACTGGGAAACACAAGAAGTGGGTAATTGTCCACACCTTCGAACACATATCTCAGATCTGGTTCACATGTACAAACATATCACTTGTTTTCTCTGCTTTTCATTACTCTACACTTGATGACTGACAGACTTTAGTTAGAGTCAACAAGGCCTTTTGGAACTTGTAAATGGACTCAGTTAAAAGAACTGAGTGAATTATTTATTCATCTTATCAACCATTTCATTTGAATGTATGTGGTCAGCCTTGACAATATGAAAATTCAAAGTTCAGAAAGAACACTTAACTCTTAAACAGTGAGTGGCGCTTCCAATTAGTCCCTCTGTAATTTCACAATATTTCATTTATATTTAAGCTCATGTGGTATTTCCCTGTCTTCATCACATTTGTACATCAGCATGACATTTTTGTACATAATGCAAGTTGCTGTCAGGGCTAGTAGTCTGGAGGAGATAAAACAATGCTGATTTATAAGAAGCTGAAAGGTGAACTGGCAAGTGGTCAGAAGGATGAACAGTTTTGTTGGCAAGTCAGTACGTGGGGAGGAGGTAATACAGCCTATCCTTTATTTAAAAGATAAATTGATCAAAGTCAACTGAGCCCTGGTAAATGAACAGCCGCAATATCACTCTTTGACCATCTGCTACAGTTGTGTTGAAGCACAGTAGAGAACAGGTTAGAAACTCTTCTGAGAAACTGCTGCCATGTTACAGAGGTGGGTCTGGTCACCAAAGCCTTCAGTTTGAAACCACTGGTGCCGAACAGTCCTATGACCATAAGAAAGCAGGTCCTCCAGTGGTGCAATGCCATTTTCTTGGTATGTACTAACTGTTCTGTAAGCTATCATTTTGTTCTGCCCTAAGACAGCAGAATGGTCACATTTTAGAATATGTAACACAAGAATATGTAATACAGTTATCCAAGATTTAATAAAAGTTATTTAAGAACACATTACAGCAGTTTAATATTATCGCCAGTTCATAGTGTGTATCTGGGGGTGGGGAACAAAGCTCATTTAATGTCACAACAAGCTGCAATTAAACTGCAATCAGGCACAGACACAGCTTGTTGCTGTGCTCATGCACACCCCTTACTCCTCCCACCTCCATTCATTCCCAGTTTAGCGTCCTGGTTTATGTGAAGTTGAAAAACAATTTAAAAGTGCTCTAATTCACCAATGTGCCTGGATTCAGACATCATGGAGAACTGGAGCTTGGTCAAACCAAGTTTGAATCAAGCTCCCCATGTGAAGGGAAATGGGAGGAACAAGGAGGAACATGTAAGCATGGCAACAAACTGTGTTGACAGTATAATTGCAGCTTATTGTGATGTCTGAATACAGCCAGTTTCCTAAAGGCATAACAAATCAAAACACGGGTTAAGACAAGGATCTTTTAGTCCAATACACGAATCATCATCATCATCATCACCACCACCATCATCTTTACCCTGCCTTTCCGCTCCAAGGGGCCATTAAAACAAGCTAAAACCAGACCTAAAAATAAGTATGTTTGTAAAGTGACGTCAAGGCACAGTCAATTTACAGTAACCTTGGCCCTGGTCATATGGGCCAGATAACCCGGGGGGGGAGGCGTGGCTGTTCACCCTGGAGCAAAATAAAGCACGGTAGCCCGATCACACATCCCCCGAGTTGCCACACTTCGGCTGTTAGCCACCAATCACATGGCGATGCTGAAGTGTGGCAAAGAAGTGGTGCAGCGTGATCACACAAGTGGCGCTGCTGTTGGTCTCTTTTCTTGCGTGCATGCACCATGGGGGGGGGGCTGTTGTCGGTGGCATGTTTGTGCGCATGCACCATTGGGCATTGGTGCGCATCCTGTAGAAACTTAAAACAAAACACATCTGGTTTGCAACGGGTCATGGATGGGCGTCGGATGCCAGGGGATTCAAGCGCACCCGCAATCAGACGCCCGCCCCTGTCCCACGGTTTCCAGAAACTATTGTGCTTTCTGCAGTAGTTTTTTACTCCACATCTTCATCGGGAAGCCTTGGGTTGGCCAAGGGTTCGCTACGCTTCCCAGATGTTGCCATGTGATCACGATGTGAAAATCCGCATGGCATTTGTGCCTTCCCGTGGGGCAAATGCTCTGTGTGGCCCTCGTAGGGTTTTCAAGGCAAGTAACTGACAGAGCTGCTTTGCCATTGCCTTCCTCCGCATAGCAATCCTGGATTTCTTTGGTGGTCTCCCATCCAAATACTAAGCAGAGACAACTCTGCTTAGCTTCTAAGAGCTGACAAAATCAGGCTAGCCTGAGCCACCCCAGTCAGGGCTTAAAATAAGTACAAAAGTACAAAAAATAAAAACAATGTTTAAAACACAGAGGAGGCAGAAGGAACATTGAGGAAATGCCAAGTGAAACAAAAAAATCTTCATCTGCTGCTGGAAGATGGCACTGTTACTGTCCTCAGTTACAACTGGCTTGATATGAATTATGATTTCGTTTTTCAAAACGCAGCTGAAACAGATTTTTCCTAAGGTAAGAAATAAAACTTAATAAAACTCACATGAAGCTGACTCATACCTTATCAGACCATTGGTCCACCTGGCTCATTATTGTTGACGCTGATTGGTAGAAGTTGTCCATGGCCTCAAGCAGTTTTCCCTGGTCTTTTCTACAACACCTGATGAGGTGGTGGGTATTGAACCCAGGTCCTTCTGCTTGCAGAAAGCTAGATCTACCACTAAGCCTCTCTAGATTTAGCTCTAAGAACAGACCCATAACTATGTCTGCATTAGCAGTCTTAACTTCTCTGTCCATCAAGAGAACTTTGATAAATATCTAGACATATTATAAATAGGCGTAACCTCTCTAATCGAATCACAATACCCATCTCTCTATAGTTCTTCCAAGATACAAAGAAAAAAGTTTCCTTGGAAAATTACTGAAGACGTTAAGATAGTATCAAAAGATGAAAATCACAGTTTTTCCGGACGAAAGCTTTCTTGATTCCTTTAAACAAACAGTAAACTAGGCTGAGTTCTTTTTTTCTTTTCTTTTCTTTTTTTTTGGAAGATTCACCTGATCCATCTGGGTGGTTAAATTAAATGATCTTATTCAGAAAGGTCAAAAGTTAAGTGTCTTGGTTTCATGAGCCTTTGCCTGTAATGGGATGATAATCCAATTCCTTGACATGAAGAACGAATTCTTATCCTGTAGTTATTAAATATGCAGGAAGCATGCATCCAAAGATAAATACACAGAAGTAATGAAAAGTAGAGCTGGGATGGAACACCAAGGTAAAGCTGAAAATCTCAGTGGAACAAGACAGCAGAGGAAAAGAGGTAAATTTAAAGGAATAATTTGCAAAATCAGCTGTTCCTAATAAGGAGAGTGCATTACCCAACAATTCACCATATCAATGATTCCAGTGGGCATGATAACATCCCACTAAATCTCTGCCACTGTTGTCTCATGGAGCCGATCATATTATGACTGAACATATGCTCACTAAAGTAAATCTTAACATGAAATAAACCTAAGAGAAATTTCTGAGATTATCAAATATAGGGATACAAAAGTTATTTGCCCACAAAAAATGTGGCCCTGTACCTGCCTACGTGGCTGTATGCAAGTCATTTGTGGTACGTTGATGGCCTGGAGAAAAAAGAGAACCAACTGTTGATCATTTTATAAACATTTCCCTGCTACTTCACCCAGAGGTGACACTATTTATAGTTATTGGAATATGGAAGATCTATAGTACAGTCTTATGAAGAAGATCTGAAGATCATCCTACAGGGGGAGAGCTGAAGGACCCAGACTAAGGTCTTCCCACTTTTTCAAACTGTTTCTTTGCTGTCTCCTGATTGGCTCTTCTGGAGACTTCCTGCTCCTGTAGAGCTTCCTGTTGCTCTCTATTCCTTTTGAAACAGTTAGACTAGTTAGTTTAGGCTTTCTCTCTGTATGTTCTATAGCAGTTTGTTCTTCTATAATAAACCTACTTATTTTTCTCTAAACCATCACTGCTCCACTTCCTTTGCATATTTAAAGTCTGCCAACAATAGTAACTTTCAGTAACTTACAGTAGCAGCTACACTAACTTTCCAGGTGCCTATTTACACAGGGTTAACCAACTTGCACACAGCTCATTTCATTTGCAAAAGCTCACATTTGCTCAGATGCAACTGAAGTCATTATCACTATTTCCTGACCTCTTAACTGTCATACTTACAAACATCTCTCCTACCTAGTCCTAGGCACACTGAGATCCTTGACATGAGTATGATCTCTAGACAAAGTTCCTTTTGCCAGAATCCTTGGCTACCTGTGAGATGAGCTCCTGATCGCATCGTCTTAATAGCTTTTGTTGACATTTGTTGCAACCAACCAGCTTAGCATCTGGGCAGCAGCTGGACAATGCTACAGGACAATGCCTTGGATCCTGAGCAGAGCAAGCAGAGCCATACTAGGGGAAGACACCCCACTCACTGCAGCTTTCTTTACCCCTTCCCCCCAACCATGCTTTTGCAGGTTGGTGGTCTGGGAGGAACAGTCCAGGGGAATCAAACAGAAAGTCTGCAGCAGACAGAAGGAATCAGCAAAAATAACACATCACCCTCCCCTACTGCACCAACAGAAAAGCCATTGTGTTGAAGGAGCTGCTGCTGTGCTGATGGAATGGCACTACAGGATTCAAGCCCATGCTGTGTCTTGGTAATAAGTAACAAACAACAAAGCTGAGTCAGTCTTCTCAATGACTGAAGAAGAGGAACGCATCTTCTGATGTCAATAGTCAGTTTTCCAAGTGTAATGATCAACTTGTAGCAAAGCATGAAATTACTTGCAGTTTGTCTCCTCTTTGTGCCCATGCAGTTGGAGGCATCCTTCAGATGAACTACACTGGATACACTGCACTGTCTGCTTTTGGCACCTGTGCAGCATCTATTCCTGAAGTTACCATAAGAAGTGTCTGCAAGATTGGGGTTCCCAGGAATACACGGAAGGCAGACAGAGGCTTCTAAAGATCAAGTATAAAGTTGACAATCTAAGACGTATGATTTTTCCTCTCAACTACATGCCTTTTCAGGTGGTGGCACACAGGGGAGTCTAACTATGCAAGAAAGCAGTCTAAGCAGACAAACCAACCGAGCGGTGCAGTGAGCAATCCACTCCCTGGTTGAACTGGCAGGTGTTTTTGCAGTTCTACTTGCCACTTTTATGGGGAAACAATTCCATTGGTCTCAATGGAATTTACTGTCATGTAGGTGTACTTACAACTGCTGCTTTAAGACACTGTTAAAATCAATCGGATTTCAGCAGCCTATGAGCAGGATTGTAGCTTTTGAATTTAACTATTCCGATCCAGTGAACCTGGTTCATCCCTTGCTCTACTATCTGCTTCACAACTTCCTTTTGTCCAGCTGCTTCTTTTTACTCCAGAGTAGTTTGAGGAATGTGGTTTAATTTATGATTGTTACTGAATGCCCCATCTCTCTCTCTCTCTCTCTCTCTCTCTCTCTCTCTCTCTCTCTCTCTCTCTCTCTCTCTCACACACACACACACACACACACACACACACGATACACCATGCTTATATATTTAGGCTGCACGTGGCTATAGTGACATCAATTGAGTTTGTTACTGCATAAAGTAGGGTAATTGTTTCTAACAAGTGCTTAATTGAAATTTAGGGAAGAACCAAGAATGGTAACCCTTAGCTGCCTTAATTCTAAGGAAAAAAGGATAGATATAAATATTTTCAATTAATTAATTAGGTAAATAAATGAGTAGATGAAATTATAGGATCCAAATCATGAGCTGCCTTGAGCACATGATTTATTAAATGAATCTGAAAACGCTGTCATGGTGAGCTTACATGACAGTCTTGTGCATTAGTGGTGTGTACATGTGTGCAAAGGGAATACCCTGTATAAAGACCTCCTTGTATGGCTTCCCTGTACTAAGACAAGTCTATCAAGCAGTCTGGAGAGCAAAGGATCATTCAAGGAGCAGTACATGTGAAATGCACTGAGTAGATATGAAGCCAATGTGTCACACATGTATTAGCTTCCACTGTAGTACCCTGTTCTCTGAACGGTTCGGGGGGGAAAAGACACCTGGAGATAGTAGCAGATTTACCATTAAGCAGGCTAAGCACGTGCTTAGGGCACCAGGGCCAAAGGGCGCACCGCAAAGAAAAGAAAAGGGTGAAAAAATGTAGAAAAATGCCTTTCAGGTCATGAATATTGGAACTTTGATACATTTAACTTGTGAAATATTAAAATAGATGTTGTATTGCATTTTTGTAGAACTTTATGTAGCCAAAGCTTGGCTTAGTTTGTACAGTATATTGTGTTATCATATGAATACATTTTTGTATTGCTGCAACCTGCATTGTATATCTGGTCAGACAGGTCAACAACTAAAATGGACTGGGTCAATGTGGAAAGGAGGGGGGGCACCGAGATTGGTCAGTGCGTAGGGCACTAGTGAGTGTTAATCTGCCCCTGCCTGGAGACCTAACGTTACTTCAATATGACTGAGAAGGTGTGGGATGGGAAAATGTCTTGTTTTTTATTCTCTGATTCAGTGGAGACAACTGGTCTTTTATCATAGTTTTTTTTTTTTTAATGCCATGTTAAGTGTATTGATGCCTTGAGATAGATATGCTAGAAACCTAAATGACCGTATGCCACTGGTATTATTTCTAGTGTATCATACAATTCCTAGGAGCAACATTTTTAGTGGTTTGTTTCCTTCTTTATTTGCAGTACAATCCATGGTCTGGGACTTCAGGTACAGCCAAACCTTAGAGGTCAATTTGAGAATGAGTCTAGTACCACTGAAATCCACAAATCAGGACTTTTGATAAACCAGTCCCTTGCAGATCATCCCCTACAATCCTAGCATCTGTTACTGTCAGCAAGCAGGCACATGCCTTAATGGTGCCAGCAGAGATAATAGCTCCAAGTTTTATATTACATTTGCAAACGTGTATCTACTTTTTTTGAGTTTGCATACATAATTCACGTTGCTATAATGCCTGCTTTATCATTTTGGCTCCCAGATGCCCCCTTCCTGTTAGATATTAACCATGGCCACGTAGTTTTCTTTCCACAGGCAGTTTGGCCCACAACTCATGAATCTGAGGCTGTAAAAATTCAGGCTCATGTTTGGATTTACTTCTGTTTCATTAACAAGAAAGCATATTCAGATAATTTCAGCAGAAGTCATTTTTTTGTGCATCCGTCTTCTTCATCAATATATTCCCAGTGTATTCTCTGTCGCGTGGCGTTTTAATTAGTTTTACTCAATGTTGTGCATTCAGCAAAAACTTCCAAAATATGACAAATGTGATTAAATGTTTCAGTTTTGAGAACATCAGCTTAGGTAAGCTTTTACACAATAAGGCATTAATAACCTTTTGCATGTGATATAAAACAATTTTCTGTGATTGATTAACAGAGTTGTGATGTTAACAGCAATAACAATAGATGAACACTTTACTCATTATATAGGCAGCTACAACCGCTGAGAAGCACAGAACATTACTGTAGCATTAGCAAATAAGGCAACAGGAAAGTGAAATATTTGAATTAAAGGTTTATCAATTCAATAATAGTTTATTAATATTTCTCTTCTTTTTATGCAACATTTCAGCTCAGCAAAGAATATAAAAAAGGATAAACTATATTTATCCAATGATGCATCTTAATGGTTGGATAAAGGGTGTTTCATACATTGCCAAGGGCATTTTACAGATTAGGGTTTGCCATTGAATATGTATATGAAGCTACCTTACATCTATCTAGCTCAGTGTTGCTAACTCTAACTCTCTCAGATCGTCACTATCTCAGTCAGAAAAAAATCTTTCTTGATACCTAAGATCCTTTAACTGGAGATGACAAACCGCCCATCTCTACTAGATGCCCTCCAACTGATCCACTAACATTAGACAAAAACAAGATGGTAGGGAGAGGGGTGGTCACTGGTCACATGCCTGAACTCCAAGTGGCAAATTCACCTCTTGGAGTTCAGGCATGCCTCCCCACTCACCTGAACTCCAAGCAGCGAATTTGCCACTTGGTGTTCAGGCACCCCCATTTCTTGTTCAAAGCCTTTAAAGGGTCCCTCAAGACACTGAACTGCAGGCTGTGGAACGTCAGTAGTTCAGCAGTTCAAGACCTGAGTGGCCACATGATGGAGTGAGCTCCCATCTCTAGTTCCAGCTCCTGCCAACCTTGCAGTTCGAAAGCAAGAAATTGCAAGTAGATAAATAGGTACCACTTCAGTGGGAAGGTAACAGTGTTCTGTGCGCCTTGGTGTTTAGTCATGCTGGCCACATGACCACAGAAACATCTTCGGACAGTGCTGGCTCTTCGGCTTTGAAATGGAGATGAGCACCGCAACCCTAGAGTCAGATTCGACTGGCTTTCAAGCAAGGGAACCTTTACCTTTACTTTTAAATGCTTTGGGCAAGAAGCAGAACAGTGCTGTAAACTGCTTTGGGTCCCCACTGGGGAGAAAAGCAAGGTACAAAGATCCACATAAATTAATAAAGTTGCTTTATACCAAGTCAGACCACAGGTCCGCTAAACTCAGCATCGTCTGCTTGATGGCAGCACTTCTCACGCAGAGAAAGGGCTTTCCCACCATCATCTCTCTATGATACTTTATGTCAGGGACTGAATTTAGGGCCTTCTGTATGCAAGGCATGTGCCCTACCCTGGAGCCACAGCTACTCCTCAAGTACCACAAACTCCAATGGAGTCTTTCCTGATTATTTTATTCCAATATTTATATGTTGGCTTTCTCCCATTAGGACACATTAAGAATCATGGATTACTAACAATTATGTGATAGTTTGTGCTTACAAAGCTTTGTTTCTCATAACAAGAAATGGGGTGCAGGTACAAGGACATACTTCCTTAGCTTTCAGCCAGTGTAATATTTGTTGTTCACAGAAATGAAGTGATTCTTTGAATTCATACATGTGGAAAAGTTGCATCAGAAATGGTCCACCACATTATGTTTACAGGAATGAACTTGTGACTGGGATCCTACAGACAGTTTCCAGAAACGTTATTAGATAATCAATTCTGACATCCCCCCATATGTACGTATGCAAGTGATCACTAAGAAGTCATCCAAGAAATATAACGGAATCAACTCATACAATTATAGATTTCTTTCTATGAAGGAAAGACAAAAAATCCTGAATCTTAGGTCAAGGTCATTAATTTGCTCATTCTCTTCATTTTTGTTTGATCTTGAAATAATCACAATTTCTTTTCCAGTGCATGAATTCTTTAGAAAAAAAAACCCCTGTATTAAAAATAGAACCTACGTAAAATGTATATTGCTCTGGTTTTTTTTATTGCATTGAACTAAGGGCTTTGTTTATTCCTATGTGATGCCCTTCTAGAATCCTCCTTGTAGCAGACAGCAGCATTGCGTCAGAAGCTATCAAAATAACACTTACCATAGTTAGATCAAATATACAAGTAAAAACAGGAAAGAATGAAGGGGTAATGCAGAAACGCAAGATCCATTAAACTATGCAAGTATGCATGAACTGTAAAAAGGGGATCCCGTATATATCAGCTATAGCCTTTAGCTGTTAGCAGGTGTGAGTCAGTCAGTTGTACAATTCATTTGTCTACCTAATTGCACTGAAGATAGGCTTTTAGTTTGCCTATAACATTGCTAATGAGTAGGTTTTCAGTTCGATCTAACTAATTAATTCTTGTTAACTTCCTTTGCATTGCTGTTCTTTTAATTTAACCAGAGACAGCCCCATAGTTGCTACTTGCGTTTAGTCTCAACCAGATTACTCCATTCATTAAGGGCCGTAATTGTTGGCCATACCCCTTCCAAATGGTCATTACAACCTCTAGCTTGCATACTGAATAACAGCAATTTCCTGACTCCAACAGACTCTGATGTGAGGGAGGGGAAAATGCTAATAAAGAAAGAATAAATGATTCCCGGCTTCATTCAGTGGTGTGTAGATTTCTTTTACAGAAGAAATTGCACCGAGGTGGTAAAACGGGTTTCTCGCAGGCCCCCTGCCTCCACCCCGAGTGAAAACAATAAGAACCAACTCAAGCATTCCCTGCTACTGTGATTACAGCATCCGTAAAAGTGATTATATGGCTGCTGTAATCAACTTCAATGAAAGCTGCCTGTTAGAGCTTCAATAATTACTCATTTCTGTTAACAGCTTGCTTTCAGTTTAGTACTTTGAGGCCTAGAAAGAAAAATAAAAAAACAGGGTGTTTTAATAAAAAGACCCTGTGAGCGCAATACTTTGTGGGGTAAAAGCTTGTGTGTGGGCACAAAAAAAAAAAAAGGAGGGAAAAAAGAGAAAAGTTCGCATGCAACTTTTTGTCTTCTTCTCAATAACAAGCCCTCTTTTTTCATTTAAGCTTTAAGTTCTATTTAACCAGCAATAAGCACGAGTTCATACAGGGTTCACTCATGTACTGAGTGTTTACTGAAGGAGGCACAATAGTTTAAATAAAGTGGTGGTTTTAAATATTTTACCCATTCCTTTAAACAAATTGCTAGCCCTTAAAGTCTGTGTTCAGTGCATTTGAAAACCACCCCTGTTGTCTTAGCTTCTGATGTATCTCTTTTCCTTTACGCCCCCCCCCAAAAAAAAAGAAGAAAGAAAAAATTGAGCTTATAGAAGTTAAGGGCTCAAAACAAACAAACAAACAAAAGAAGTGTTTAGCCTAAGCTAAAAGCCACACAGATCATGCCAGTATGCAATGGGCTCTTTAGGAGTGTTGATAGCATGCCAGATTTGAACTGGAGAGACATGGGTTCAAATTCCTGTTCTGCCATGAAGCTAGCTGGGTGACTTTTGACTAGTCACTACTCACTCTTGGCCTAATTCCCTTACAGGGCTGTCATATGGATAAAAAGGATCACCTCCCTGAGGTCCTTGGAGGAAGGCTATGATATGAATGAAAATAATAGATAAATGCTTACAAAGAAGAAGAAAAAAGCAAGCTAAATAGTGCATATAAGAGAAAATCAGGGTAATTAACATATATAACATTCTTCTTATGGCAAGTGGATGATTCCCAACACCACCTGCAATACTGTAGTTCCCAGTGCGTAAATAGGGCAGTTGACTTAGGGGGCTTGCCCTAGTGGAGCTGGGACTGCTGCTGTCATACTACATTTATTAGTGTCCCTCCCTGACCAAAGCAACTGCAAGTTAGAGCAGCAGGAGGTAGCAGCAGCTCCAAGCATGGATGGCTTCAAGCAGGCCGTAGCCAGGATTTTTTAGTCAGGGGGCCTTTAAATAAGTCAGGGGGCACCCCATACACACTTCTGCACACACCCCTAAAGGAATGCCTGGGCTGGATGGGAAGTCGGGGGGCCTTAGCGGTAAGTCAGGGGGCTAGGTCCCAAGATGCCCCACTGTAGCTATGGGCCTGGCTTCAAGAGGGAATTAGATAAACATATGGAGCAGAGGTCCATCAGTGGCTATTAGCCACAAGGTATAGATAAGGACTCCGGGACAAGGGATGCTCTGTATTCTTGGTGTTTGGGGGGGGGGGTCAACAGTGGGAGGGCTTCTAGTGCCCTGGCCCCACTGGTGGACCTCCTGATGGCATCTGGTATTTTTGGCCATTGTGTGACAGAGTGTTGGACTGGATGGGCTGTTGGCCTGATCCAACATTAACTTCTCTTATCTTCTTATGTTCATTCCTGCTTCGTACTACCACTTTCTGGCAGCCTCAGTCAGAAGTGAGTTACAGCAGCAGTCACAATAGATTATCAGCATCTTCCTTAGTAGAGCAACAGTCTTCTGAGTCCACTGAAGTCAATTGCTTGGATCTACATAATTTTTTTTGCTAACAGAAGGGCAGGTGTAATTTCCACCAACTCCCCCTTCCTCCTGTAGACCCCCCCCCATTTGCCTCCTCATTATTCCCAAGGTTCCCCTGTCTCCCAAGAGTACCATTTTTGGGAGATGAAGGGGCTGCAGAAGCAGGGATTGAGGCAGGAAGGTTCTATTCCTCTGATAAAAATGCCTTCCATTAGCAGAGTATTTAGTCTGGATCCAAGGCTGGAGTGTAACTCAGTTTAGGTTTGCACTGTAATCCAGGCAGCTCCTGGCAATGTAGATTTATGGTTCCTAGTGCCCCAAGTCAGACTGCAAGAGCTAGCCTGGGCTGGACACTGCTGCCTCTCAAATGACAATGATTTGTTGGTCCATTTTTTCCATGGTATTAAATGTATCACGAAAGTATTTCATGTATCACAAAAGAAACTTGGTGGGATGAGGAAAATCAGTGGGATATGGTGATTCCTGGTTATAACTTATATTGGAAGGATGGGGGGGAAGGGTTGGAGGTGGGATGGCTCTGTATGTCAGAGAGGGTATACAGTCCAGTAAGATTGAGAGGGTAAGAGAATTGGATTTGCTTCTGGAAATGCAATGGGTTGAAATAGTGGGTCCAAAAGGAGGCTTAACAGTGGGAGTTTGTTATAGCCCACCAGATCAAAAGATAGAAGAGGATTATAAAATGATAAATGAATTAAAGATAGCAGCTAGACAGAATACCTGTGTCGTAATAGGCGACTTTAACTAGCCATATGTTGATTGGGTCAATATGAGTTCTAGTTGGGAAAAAGAGATTGAGTTTCTAGACACTCTCAATGACTGTGCTATGGAACAGATGGTCACAGATCCAACCAGGGGAGAGGCGATCCTGGATTTGGTCCTAAGTAATGCCCAAGACCTGGTGAGAGATGTACAAGTGATTGCACCGCTTGGGAACAGTGACCATAATGTCATTGATTTAACATTTGTACAAATAGGGAGTTGCCCAAAAAGACTGACGCAACCACTTTTAACTTTAAAAGGGGTAACTTCTCTGGTATGAGGGGACATGTGAGGAAGAAATTGAAAGGAAGAGTGGAGAAGGTCAAAACCATTGGGGAAGCTTGGAAACTATTTAAAAATACAATCCTAGAAGCTCAGAAAAAATATATACCGCAGGTTAGGAAAGGCACAAATAGGTATAGAAAAAAGTCTGCATGGTTAACAAATAAAGTAATGGAAGCTGTAAAAGGTAAGAAGGATTCCTTTAATTGGTGGAAAGCTAGTCTCAGTGAGGTTGATAAAAGGGAACACAGGCTGTGGCAATTAAAATGCAAGTCTGTGATCGGGCAAGCAAAAAGGGAATAGGAGGAGCATATCACAAAAAACATAAAGGCTAACAATAAAACTTTCTTCAAATACATTAGAAGTAGGAAATCAGCCAGGGAGGCAGTGGGGCCCTTGGATGACCAAGGGGTAAAAGGACTACTGAAAGATGACAGGGAAATGGCTGAGAAGCTGAATGTATTTTTTGCCTCTGTCTTCACTGTGGAATACGACAAGTGCTTGCCCACTCCAGAACCACCGATTTCGGGAGGGGGTTTGAAAGACCTGAATCAGATTGAGGTGACAAGAGAGGAAGTCCTATGACTGATGGACAATTTAAAAACTAATAAATCACCAGGCCCAGATGGCATTCATCCAAGAGTTCTGAAAGAACTCAAATGTGAACTTGTGGATCTCCTTACATTAATATGTAATCTTTCTTTAAAATCTGCCTCCATTCCTGAGGACTGGAAGGTAGCTAATGTCACTCCCATCTTTAAAAAGGGCTCCAGGGGAGATCTGAGAAATTACAGGCCGGTCAGTCAATACTGGGCAAGTTGGTGGAAACTGTTATTAAGGAAAGAATTAGTAGGCACATTGATGAACAAAAACTACTGAGGCAGACTCAGCATAGATTCTGTAAGGGAAGATCTTGTCTCACTAACCTGTTAGTGTTTTTTGAGGGAGTGAACAAACATGTGGACAAGGGGGACCCAATAGACGTTATTTACCTTGACTTTCAGAAAGCTTTTGATACAGTTCCTCATCAAAGGATCCTAAGTAAGCTCAATAGTCATGGGATAAAAGGACAAGTCCTTTTGTGGATCAAAAACTGGCTTATAAATAGGAAACAGAGAGTGAGTATAAATGGGAAACTTTCTCAGTGGAGGATGGTAAGCAGTGGGGTACCACAGGGATCGGTACTCAGTCTGATACTTTTAACTTGTTTATTAACAATTTAGAATTGGGAGTAAGCAGTGAAGTGGCTAAATTTGCAGATGACACAAAGTTGTTCAGGGTGGTGACAATCAGGGAGGATTGTGAGGCACTCCAAAGGGATCTGTCAAGGATGAGTGAGTGGGCGGCAATGTGGCAGGTGGGGTTCAATGTGGCCAAGTGCAAAGTGATGCACATTGGAGCCAAAAATCCTAAATATAAATGCACGTTGATGGGGTCTGAACTGGCAGAGACTGACCAAGAGAGAGATCTTGGAGTCATAGTAGATAACTGAATGAAAATGTCTAGACAGTGTGTAACTGCAATAAAGAAGGCCAGCGCTATGCTGGGGATTATTAGGAAGGGAATTGAAAACAAATCAGCCAGTATCATAATGCCCCTGTATAAATCATTGGTGCGACCTCATTTGGAATACTGTGTACAATTCTGGTCACCACACCTCAAAAAGGGTATTATAGCATTGGAAAAAGTGCCGAGAAGGGCAACTAGAATGATAAAAGGGTTGGAACACTTTGCCTATGAAGAAAGGTTGAACAGATAAAAAGAAGTACTTCTTCGCCCAAAGAGTGATTAACATATGGAATTCACTGCCACAGGAGGTGGTGGCAGCTACAAGCATAGACAGTGTCAAGAGGGAATTAGATAAACATATGGAGCAGAGGTCCATCAGTGGCTATTAGCCACAAGGTATAGCTAGGAACTCTCAGTCTGGGGCAGGTGATGCACTCTATTCTTGGTGCTGGAGGGGGCAGCAGTGGGAGGGCTTCTAGTGTCCTGGCCCCACTGCTGGACCTTCTGATGGCACCTGGTATTTTTGGCCACTGTGTGACAGAGTGTTGGACTAGATGGGCCATTGGCCTGATTCAACATTGGCTTCTCTTATGCTCTCTTATGTTCTTATTTAATTGAATTAATTTATTTGGTAAAGTTTAATTTGTTGTATAATACGATAAACTGGGTAGCACAGAAAATTTTGAAACCTTTCCTTTTATTTATTTATTAAATTCTGATAGAATACATAATGTCTGGCACTACTTGACAAAAAAGTGGGTACACAATTAAATATAGATACAATTCTGAAATAATATTTTGGATTTGTATGTGCACAATGGGTGTAGTGGGTAGTTTGGGATGGTAATTGTGGGCTTTGAGCAGGGTCCAAAAGTCCCAGCTGTACCATTGACTGCCAGTATGGTTAGTTCCAGGCAGAAAAACAAAACCAAACTTCTGCTCAACCTGTTATTCCATTTTTAGGATCATAATTGTAATCTCTTACCATTTGAATGTAGATGAATTCATCATGAAAGACCCTAACATTTGTTCCCTCAATCCAGCAGTGGTCATCCATTCACTGAAAGAAACTTCTTCATGAATTGCCAAGGCAACTGTGCCTCTGGAAGCAAAGAGACTTTCACTTCACAACAGTGATTTGGGTCCCACTGAAGTGGCCATATGGATCTTTGATGCACACTCTCATCTAAGACCACCAGTTATTGTAAATGACCATAATGACTGCTAGATGGAGCGTATTGCTTTACAACTGCAGTGCTATGCATGCTTGCTTTAGAGTAAGCTGCACTGAATTAAATGAGAATAACTTTTGAGTAAACATGTACTGGATCAGGGCACACAAAAAAATTAACTGTAAGTATTCTGGCATAGGGGTTTTTGTATCAAAGTTTTCTGTCTATTTGCTGGGCATGATGTTTTGGTTTATCAGATCCTTTCCTACATGTGCTATGTTAGGAGAAAACAAACATTAAAAACAGGCTGTAAACAGTTTGGAGGAAAACTGCAAGAGCAGCTGGAAGAAGATGAAGAAGGGACACATTTCTCGTGACTTTTCTTTTCTTGACTGATGAAAGTGCATAATGTTAGAGTGTCTCTCATGGATCAAAAACGACATTTGATTGCTTTTCTTATTCAAAATAGTAACAGTTTCTCCAGCATCAAATGCAGTGCATCCTTTCAGATGAAGGCATCAAGGCAGACAGGTAAGTTGGGGCATTCTGACACATCTTCTTCTTAAGAAGTGAAAAGTGTCTTTAAACCTTCTTGCTTGAGGAGGTGATTAGGGAAGACTATTTGGAAGTATTTCTAAGTGGTATGCAAAAAGCTATAGCTTTTGCTAGTCCAGCTTCCAGCTACTAGATAGAATTGCTGATAGTGCTACCTTAAACAGTGATTATAGTTTAGCATTTTTTTTAAAAAAAAAATCATTGGGGGGGGATGCAATTTATGTTTTGCTATTCCATTGGCAATGTTAGCTAAAGTGCACTATGATAAAAATCAACGCAAAGATTTATATCATACTGCTTCCTCCCCAACGTCCAGTTGTATCAAAGAATACTTCTTAATAAGAACACACTTATCCTCTGGTCTATCCGGTTTGCCTAACAGTAATAAAAGTTCAGAGCTCTCAAGTACCTTTTTCATATAAGGATTTTAATTCCTAGGCAAAGAATTATATGTACAATGACTCATTTTTCAGGCAATGAACCATATTAGTAAAGATCTAGAGTTCTAAAATTATCCAGAAACTGCTCCCCCCTCCAAATGTGTTTTTTGGTTAAAAAAAATGCAATACTGAATCTCCTATCAAACTTAAACGAATTTTACAAGTTTAAGAATATAAAGTCCATTGTTTATAATTTAGTTAATATATAAAAATGTACTATTTGATATGTTTATGGAACTTAAGAGTATAAATGCCTTAGCTTTTTACAAACCAAATTTGCCTCCAAGCACAATTCAAGGTGATGGTATTGATCTTTAAGACCCTATATGGCTTGGGGCCAGCCTACCTTAAGGAATGCCTACTCCTGTATGAATCTACCCAGCTGATATGGTAATCTTCATGGGCCAGGCTTTGGGTGCCTCTATCACCTGAGCTAGCAATTTGAGAAGGGGCCTTCTTGGTCGTGGTACCAAAATTATGGAATTTCCTTCCCAGGAAAATTTGTCTGTCTTCTATCATTGCCTTTTGCCAGCAGGCAAAAACTTCTCTGTTTTGTTTGGTGTTCCCTCACTGCCTCTCATTGCCTCTCATTGATACTTCGTCCCATAAATTATTCATGTGCTTGTTAGAGGTTTGTTAGAGGTGCAACTGGATATATTGCTGACCCCAAAAGTCATTCGACTGTCCTGTTATCAGATTGGACAGGCAATATCTGACACTGAGAAACACTTCCTGGTAGTTTTTCATCTCAATAATTTTCATCTGATAATTATTAAAAAAATCCAGAATCCGATCAGGAAGTACACTCTCAGTTCTCTACCTGTAGTTTGTTTGTGTTTCCTGGGAAAGAGTTGCCTCCCCCCTGAGGAGGGCAGGGTTTCCCTCCCCTTTCAGGGTCCCCAATCTGCCGCCGCCCAGTTGGCTGATGGAGGGAGTCCCACCCCCAAGACCCCCATCACATCCAATGTGCCTGGCATGATTGCTGGTCATGTTGCAAGGGGGATGGCTCTAGCATTTGGCTAAAAACTCTGTGGTGACTATAGAGTTTTTGGCCAAATGTTAGAGTGTCCCCTGAATGATGTGCCTGGCACAATGGCAGCAATTCTGGGTGACACCATTGTGGCATATGCACCAGAAGATCCAGGAACCTGGGCTGGAGCCCCCTACCGGCAGCCAGGTAAGACCTGGCAACCCTAGAGGAAAGAGAGGCATGACTCCCAGCCAATCTTATTCCAGAGAGAGATTTAGCAGAGCTACCCTTGACCAATCAGGCTACTTCATGCAGCAATTTCCCTCCCACTACTCCTCTTGTTGTGCTGGCAATGAAAAAGCCTTGGATTAATTTGGAGGCCTCTGGCTGGATCTTGTACTCCTATATTGGATCCTCACCAGAAATATAGTCTGGTTTGATTAGTTAGCTTTTCCTTTTTTGCCTGAGCATTAGCTACAAAGGAGAAATACTTATGTTTTCTGGAGTGAGGGAGTAAGGGGAAGTTGCTTTGTTGTTATTTTCTGGGTTGTGTGGCCGTGGTCTTGGCATTGTAGGACCTGACATTTTGCCAGTAGCTGTGACTGGCATTCTCAGAGGTATAACACAGAAAGATGGAGTACTTTCTGTGTTATACCTCTGAGTATGCTAGTCACAGCTACTGGCGAAATGTCAGGTCCTACAAATGCCAAGACCATGGCCATACAACCTGGAAAATCCAGCAACTAATGAACTCTGGCCATGAAAGCCTTCGACAATATGTTGTTCATTTGTTGTGCTGGGAGGTTAAAAACATTGGTCACAGTGGCAAGGTAATTGCACTTTGTTCCTGTTTAATTAAATCGGGAACATTTTTCTTGTGGTTGGGCTGACTAGATACAGCCGGCCCCTCTCTTCACCACCCACTTGCCTGCCACCGCACCGAATCCCTCCAGGTGATCCTGCTGGCCATGGGGCAGGCTTGGGCAGCTGATGCTCCTGCTGCCGCTTTGGGGGATGGTGCCACTGCTGCTGCTGCTGCCATTGCCCCACGAAAAAAGGCTCAGCCCTGCCATCTTTGCCATCCTCCTTGCCGGCCCCCGTCCAGGCTGCCGGAACCCCAACTTTCCTTCCCACCTCCTTTCTAGACTAAAGAGATCAGTTCCCCGGGGAGAAAATAGATGTTCTGAAGGGTGGACTCTTAAACAGAGAAATGAACATAAAATAACATTTAATAACAGATTTATTAAGCGCATGTTTACTCAAGTACTCAAACTGGAAGCTTTAAAAAAAAAATGCACAAAGAATGGTCAGATGGCCCTAATCGCAATCATTGTGAAAGATGGCTGTCCAGATGGGCGAAATTGTGCATTCAAAGTGCAAGTGCCAGGAAAATACTTGATTTTCCAGGGGGCAGGAAAAACCAGAACAATTGCGAGAGTAAGCCTGCTTCAGCACGGGAGGTGGATTAGTACATGTGAACGTGAAATTTACATGCGCAAGGGAACAGCGGCGAACCCTGATCAAAAGGACCATGTGACTGCACCCTTAGTTAAAAACAGTTGCTCCAGAAATTATTTTTCTTCATTTGGAAAGAAGGATGGCAGGGGGCACCTTCTTCAGAGGGCTGTAAAATTGGGGCCCTCAGTCCAATTCACTTGAAACTTGGAGGGTGTTGTGGTTCAGTCCAGCACAGTAAACCCTGAAGAGGCAGAGGACTCTTCAGAAGAGGAATGGGCATGTGAAGAAGGACCCAGCTCACAGACAGCTCCAGACAGCCTGCTACAGAAAGCTACTTCTGTCCTGCCAAATAACGATTCGCAGCCTGATGGCAGGATCCCAGCTGTTCAGCCCCATGGCTCAGAATCAGGAAGCATCCCATCATCCACCTCACCTCCCCGTCTCCAGAACTGTTGGAACATAGATGGAGGAGGGCGTGACATGAGATGCTGGAAAGAAGGTGGAGTGTGCAATTAGCAGCCCAGATACACCTGGATCCAGACAGTGAGGATGGGTGCACTTGCACCTGCATGATGCAATTCAGCTGCAAGATGAGCATCTCTGTTATAAAGGGTGGAGAAAGGGGGAGACTGACTGTGGAAGCAATGCATCATCTTACTCCTGACTTTACCACCACTGTCTCTGCCTTGTGACTCTAACTCTTTGGACTGTATCTGGATTCTGGTTTCTGGATTTGCCCCCAAACCTATTCTTGCTGCCAAATTGTTTACTCTGTGTTTGATCTGGGAGCTGAACTCTGACCACACTGCGCCAGTTGTGCCTATGCCTTGTTTTGCTCATGCTCCAGATCAGCTGACCTGCCCTGTGCCTAGCATGTTCCAGGACAGGAGGTCTTTAGAAGAGATGCCACTTGGTGAGGGAAAGCTGCTCTGGAAAACCGATCATTTCCCCACCTTTTACCCTTTGGGTACATGGGGAGAAGGATGGCTGAAAAAGAGCTGCTCCAGAAACCTGCCATCCCCCCCTAGGAAATAATGAGCAGACGTCCAATCCAATATTCGCAAAAATGGAAATTTCACACAACATGATTTTCCAGTACAGTAGATACACTCCCACCAAGAGTCTTACTCCTCAGGAAGCATCAACGTGCAAAGCACTTTGCTGATGAGAAAAAATCCAGTCCACATAAATACAGTCAATAGTTGCTTACCTATGTCTGTCTACCTTTGACTTGCGTATTAAATCACTAAAATATCACTTACAGACTTGCCAACTTTTATTTTGGGAGAGCTCTTGTGTCATTATAACAGCTGTGTGACAGTCAGGATTTCAACAGGTTACATTTCCTAATACAGAAATTCATTGATGGGGGAATCAATAACAGTTAGAAGTTTTCCTGTTATGCAGCAATTAAAGGCATATGAGCCCTGTCCAGATAAAAGGTAGCGACTTCATTTATGAGGAAAAGAATTTAACAATGATTTATTTTGGAAATGTATAATTCTGACAGCTTATTGTATTACTGAAACCTATATGTATCATTGTATCATGTATTATGTATTATTGCTTGTTTGCCAGGGCTTTTGAGTGGGTTTGATTGATAGGAATCTTTTAAGGGGGACAGTGAGGAAAGGAAATATTTGGAGCTTGTTTCTTTACTCTGGTTTAATAGGAAATGGTTTTAATTATTATTGTAAGCCGCCTTGAACCACAAGGAGAGGTGGGATATAAATGTTTAAACAACCAACCAACCAAATAAATAAGTACACATCATATATATCTATGCATTCTTTCATCTGTAATAATGTATTTGTTGTTCATGTATAAGAAGAAACAGTATTTAGGGCTACTGTCCGTATTGTGATATATTCTTGTGGATTTTGCTTGGGCAAATTCTTGGGATTCAACCTGGAGTAGAATTTGATACATTTTAGAGATTCCTGAGTAACTCTGACATCTGCTTGCTGCCATCTATCAACAGATGTTCCCTGAACTATATTATGCTACTGCACCTGGACACAGATGTTATGAAGTTCTAAACACCTATGGCAAGCCAGGTGTTTAGCAGATACAGGTAAAGCAGAATAAATACTGCAATCAAAATATTCCAAGGAACAAAGCAGCAGGAACTACTTTGATTTAGTGCAACATGAAGACTCCTTACAAGATTCCTTACAACAATTATTGTGTTGGACAATGTGTATGTGTAACATTTTTGTTAATGACTAGCTATACTCTTCTATATACGTATTATTTATTTAGAAGACTCTTACCCTGTCTTTCTGCTAAAAAGTGCTCATGGAAGCTGTGACTTGTGAAACATGATACAGAACAGAAAGACTTAACTTAGCTCAAACTTCTAATCTTGATCTCATAACACCATTCATGAGCCAACATTATATTGTAAACATAAACTAGGGTGAGGTTTGTTAGAGTAACAGTTCGGACAGGTCCAGAAAACGTGTAACTATGTTTGTTCTTTCAATATTCAGATGGTCCTGAGTAAACGCTGGATATAATTTCTCATCTAATATCCCAGTATATTACAGGTATATGTAGATATCCTAATTCAGATCTGCATACCAGTACTGAACCATATGAGCGGCACCAAAGACTCAGTAAACAGTTAGGGTGTTTGCATGAGATTGCAAAAATGGGGTTCAACAAGCACATTCCTTGGCTTGTGGGGATGCACGTTTTGTTTAATCAAACAACCATATAAACCATTAAAGCAATTATTTAAACATTGCCTTTTTGGCAATTTTTCAAGCCTTGGAAAATGTTTAAATTATTACAAAATAAATAAATGGGAAATTAATCATCATGTAAACATTTAATGTTTTATATCCCTATCTGCTTGGTGAGATGCACATAAGATTGTAGGGATTTTCAAGGTTCTTGATCACACAAGTCCAAGCTGGCTGCTAAGTGGTGTTGGGCATAATTAGTATGTGAATGGGAGCCTACAAAGGTAGACTGGGGTTGATATATGAAAGAAGGCAATGGCAAATCACCTCTGTACATCTTTTGCATGGAACACCCCATGGGTGGAGGTGTTGCCATGAGCTGGTTGCAGATCAAATGCATGAGAGCCAGTTTGGTGTAGTGGTTAAGAGCAATGTTCCCTCTAAGCTGTGGATTCCTGTGAGCAAAAATTCTGCTTTGTGATCTACTGGCATTAAAGTTGCGAATGAACGATTTGGCTGCTGCATAAATCAGTTTGCTCTGGAGCCATCCTTCCTGAGCGAAGACAAAAATACGTGAGCTGGAGGCTAAAAAACTATGAGCTAGCTCACACTAACTCAGCTTAGAGGGAACACTGGTTAAGAGCAGCAGACTCTAATCTGGAGAATCGGGTTTGATTCTCCACTCCTCCACTTGCAGCCAGCTGGGTGACTTTGGGTCAGTCCCAGTTCTTTCAGAGCTGTTCTCTCAAGAGCAGTTCTCTCAGAGCTCTTTCAGTCCCACCTATCTCACAGGATGTCTGTTGTGGGGAGAGGAAGGGAAGGAAATTGTAAGCCACTCTGACACTCTGAGTGAAGGGCAGGGTATAAATCCAACTCCTCCTCCTCCTCTTTGCCTGAATAACCCTGACTAATCCAATCCTATCAAAATTTGGAAGTTTAGCAGGGTTGGCTATGGTTAATACCTTGATGGGAGATTACCAAGGAAGACTTGGGTTACTAGGCAGAGGAAGGCAATGGCAAACCACCTGTGCTCATCTCTGGCCTTGAAAACCCTACAGTATCTGTCTTTGCAAAATTACTGTCTTTCTTTTGTTCTTCTTTCTGTGTTTTGGGATCCCTTTAAAAAGATTAAAAAGAAGTGAAAATTTAGAGTATATATAAGTTTTATGCAACAAAGTAAGTTCTGATTAACAATTCTAATAAATAGAATAGTATGTAGTTTATGTAAGAACTACTTATAATAAAGTAGATGACTATGATTGTCTATGCTTATGCAGTAATGTATTGGGGGGTTGTTAAAAAAGAAAAAGATATGATCTAACAAGATAATGCAATGGTGAACTGTGTATTCACAGCTGTTTTAACAAATTTGAGAAATAAAAATGAAATAAACACAGGTTTTCTGGTGTATCATTTTATACTTTGGAAAACAGATGATATGATTCAGACCTCTAAAATCCTGAGAGAAATTTGGATTACACAAGTTTTGGAAGCATCCCTAAACAGGTCACTGAAAGAGGCAAAGATTTCAAACATCCCCCCCAAATATGGTATCAAACCAATGTTCTCTTCAAAGTCAACTAATACTGAAGAAATATCTAATTTTTCTGTTTTGTTACAGGATATTTGGTTTGACTTACAGTGAGCAACAACTACTAATACTATAGACACAAATGTTCAGTTGTATACAAAATCCATCCCCCCACTTTTCTGGTTGGGCACAGGAGAAAGTGGGAACCAAGAAAAAAAATCAACATGTACAGAGTGGAACACGTGATAAATATGTCCATTCAACCCAATCAAAAGCATTTCTGTACACAGCAACCAAGAAAAGATGTACATGTCCAGACCCTGAGATTCATAAAGGTTTATATCATACATATGTTAAAAGCTTGACAAATGTACCACACAAGCTTGACTAAAGAAATTTTAAAAGTAATTTTTCTTCAGTACAGGATTCTCCTTTTCCTTGTCGAAGGCTTTATTGAACTGAGTCAAAGAGTACAAAAGAGTACAAAAATATTTTGAAAAAATAATATATAATTTCTGTAAATACTGGAACAAATTTTAAATGGTGGTATAAGAAGCTATTCAGCCCCAGATTTTTATATGAAATACTAAAATTTGTTAAATTCAATTTGTTATAGTGAAATGATTTGAAACCTGAATGGAATACAACTGAACAAACATAACCAAACCAATATGGCTTACCGAAGGAACCGCCTTTCCTCATATGTTCCCCCAAGGGCACTTCGGTCGGGGAGCCAACATCTCCTGGTTCCATCAGGGTGCAGGGTGACCCTGGAAGGAGAAGGGATGACAGGCCACTGGGATGCTGCTGTGATTAAGATCTACTCCATCTTGTGGTAAACGTTCTGTAGTGGTATTAGGTGGTTTTATTCTGTTTTAGATTGTTTTAATCTGTTTTAACCTTGGCTTCGTGCCTCGTTGTTAGCCGCCCTGAGCCTCTGGGGAGGGCGGGATATAAATCTAAATAATAAATAAATAAATAAATAAATAAGTATCTATAAGGAGGATGTCTATGTACTTTGTTCCATAGAAAGATAAAGGAGATGTTTAATGAAGAAGAGGCCATGGCTCCATAGTGGATGAACTACAATCAGTAAAGGACTTTGAGTAGCAGTTTGAAGCATCTTATGTGGCCACTATGGTATTCATGCCTCACATATCCTAGGTTTAATATATGTCATCTCCAATTAAACAATCATTAATGAGAAGACTTGTGAAAAACCTTTCTGTGCCTGAAACCCTGCTGCTGCCAATCAAAATAGTTATCTCTAAGGTATCAGTCAAACCATGAACAGAAAAGACATCTGTCTATAAATCTGAAAAAGCTCCAGGTTTGCAGAAAATCTGAAATCTTAAAAAAAATACATTGGGGGGGTTAAATTCCCTCCCCCCAATAATACAAGTTGTACCTGTACCATTAAGAAACAACTCTGGGGTTGTTAGGCAATCACTACAGCATTGCCAACCTTCAAGCCTTGTCAGTAAAAGGCAAGGAAATGGAAAAAGTCCCTTTCTATCGCTGTTTTGACCAATAGAGGACTCATTGAGGCCAGGCCTAGCAGCAATCACTGGGTGATGATAATAACATGCAACTGTTCAATAGCAGCCACACCACAAAAGTGAGTATTGTGTAGTGGTTAGAGTTCTGGATTAGGATCTGGGAGATCCAGGTATAAATCACCACTCTGCTGTGCAAGGTCACTGGGTAACCTTGGGCCAGTTATACATTTCCCAGCCTAATGTACTTCACAGGTTTGTTTTGAGGATAAAAATGGGGGAGAGGAGAGGGATATAGCCTACTTTGCAGAGAAAGATAGATTATAAAAGAAGTAAATAATAAAATAGCAGAAGATGAGGACGGATAAAAGGCTGGTGGGTGGGTGGGTTGGTTCAGTGTGTCAGGAGAAAGGAAAGAGATAATTGTGTTGGGAGTGAATATGGGGAGAGTGAGGTTCCCCTACAAGTACTTGTGCATTCTCTACTCTGCAGCTGGGCTTAGAAGCTGTCATCGTGCAACTGAGCCTAGCCTGAAAGCTGGCACCACACTACTGGGCCATAGTTTTCCTGGGTGGAGGTTGCTGGGGGAGAAAGGAGGGACAGCTGAAGGGGGGGGTGCAGATAAATGTAGGTAGAGTGGGTGTCAAGGAGAGACAGAAGCAGGAAAGGGGGAGGGGCTATGGGGGATTTCAGGGAAAGGAAAGAAGGAATGGGGGGAGGAGAAAATGAGATGCACCCTGCAAATCCTTGCTGGTCCCCACTTACAGTGACCAATATCTGAGCCAATATAAGACAGATTCATATGTCCAGATATGTTTGATCCTTTAAATTGATTTTCTGGGAACATTCAGGCAACCAATGACATAGACTATATTCCATTATTTAAATGTAACCCAAGGCAGAATCCAAAAAAAAATTAAGAGTTTTCTTTGGATTCAGAGGGGAAAAAAGTGTAAAAGAAGTTGAAGATTTCCCCTGCTTTCCCCAAGCACAAGGTGGCAGCAGAAGAGAGAGGAGAGGGCAGTTCTGCCCAGTTCCTCCATCTCATTGCATCACCCAGTTTGGGATGTTTTGTTCATAAATGCCCTTGACTCTCTGAGGGTTTTCAGGACAAGCAGCAGGCTGCTGGGGGACAGGAAACACCGGGAAAGATGTGTGCTGCCAGCTCCTTCCACAAGCTTTTCCTCCAGATCATGCCCTTTATGAATGAAACTGCAAGGGCTTTACATTGACTGGATCTTGTTCATACTCTTATTTATGCAAATTAATTATTCACCTTCTCTTTCTAGTAATCTAATCAAACTTAATTTTAGTGCTTCTGAAAGTAGAAATTACTTAAAAGTGGAGTTGCAGCTTTATACATTTGAGATTTATAGATATATACTCTAGAGAAGGTCATATTGTAGAAAAGACAAGAATAACTAATACTATTGAATTCATTGTGTATTATGCCGTTCTTTAAATTGTTAGGTCCAAGTGATGCTATTATGATTTAATGAAAACAAATTTCATTGGGTTGTACCGATTATTTCATTGCTTTTCTTTTCTTCAGAAACATCACTTAGCTGCCAAAGATGTTAGTAAAGGTAAATGAATGTCCCTAAATAACATCCAGATGTCATGTACTTCTTTTAATTGTGTTGCTTATTTATTATAGTTTTAAAACATAAGAACATAACAGAAGCCAATGATGGATCAGGCCAATGGCCCATCCAGTCCAACACTCTGTCACACAGTGGCCAAAGATACCAGGTGCCATCAGGAGGTCCACCAATGGAGCCAGGATACTAGAAGCCCTCCCACTGTTGACCCTCCCAAGCACCAAACTGCAAATCATGAATCACATCAGGGCTTTTCGCCTATTGTATCATAGTCCCTTCCTACACCCATCATTCCCCCAAAAGTTTTCTACTAGAGGCTTATGGGATTTGCAGTTGTGGGAAAGGCAGGTTGCTTACCTGTAACTGGTGATCTTCAAGTGGTCATCTGTGCATTCACACCCCTGGGATATAGTATCTCTGCGCTGACCTTGATCAGTTCCTGTTGAAAAGTGAAAGGGATTTTCACACTCGCTCTCCAGTCATGCACCAGCCCCACCGTGCATGACCATGGGAGGGGGACCACAATCCTGCTGCCATCAGTCTCAGAGTAATAAAAAAGGAGAGGACCGAAAGCAGAGGGGAAGGAGGCCTATCTTCTTCGTGGTCTCTGTGCATCACACCTCTGGGAGATTAAGAAGCAAAAAACAAGCCTACCTGGAGGAAGGAGCTGAAGATCCTGGACTTGCGCCACCTGTAACACTGCCTGTCTCACCACAGAACGCTGATGAAGATGCACATCCAGTACATAATGCTTCACAAACATGTGAGGGGTAGCACAGGTTGCTGCTTGACAGATGTCAGTAAGTGACAAACCTCTCAGGAAGGCTGTAGATGTGGCTATTGCCCAAGTGGAATGCGCTTGAAGCGGGCCCGGAAGTGGCCTTTTGGCCAGCAAGTAGCACAGTTTAATGGTTTCCACAATCCACTTAGACAGGCACTGTGAAGAGAGCTTTTTCCTTTGCACAGGTGTGCTAAAGGAGACAAACAGTGCTGGTGACTGATGGAATGACCTTGTCCTATCAAGGTAGAAGATATGGCTCTCTTGACATCCAAAGTGTGAAGACAGCATTCCTCATTGCTCATAGGGGACAGAAAAAATGTTGGGAGAGCAATATCAGCTTGCAAATGGAACTCGGAAACAACCTTGGGCAGGAAAGAGACATCCAGGGCCAAGGTGACACCATCATGGTGAAAAACCAAATACAGAGAATCGCAATGGAATGCAGACAATTCACTCACTCGCCTTGCAGAGATAATGGCTATCAAGAAAGCAGTCTTCCATGAAAGAAGATGTAGACTAGATGTGGCCATGGGCTCAAACAGTCAGCCTGATAGTTTGGACAGCACTAAGGGTAAGTCCCAGGAGGGAGTAGGCCACGAGCCAGGGGAAAGAGACAAGTGAGGCCTTTCAGAAACTGCTTCATTTGCGGGTAAGAAAAAATGGAATAGCCATCCACCATCAGTTGCTTGGTGGACATGGTGGCCAAATAGACCTTTAAGGAGGAGCAACTAAGACCCAAGTCTAGGTGGATCAACAGGAATCCGAAAATTGCCATCAAGTCTATAGGGGGCGGTGGTAACCCCAACGATGCAAGGTAGGTCAAGAATTTCTTCCACTTTCCCTCATAGGAGGCATGTGTAGCTAGTTTACAACAGTTCAGCAAAACAAGATCTATCCTACTTTTAAGCCGAGCTAGAGGAACCTCCACACCATGAGTTTGAGGTGTGGTACATTGTGGTGAAGCGCCTGGCTCTCTTGAGCCAGGAGGAGATCTGGTTCCAGAGGTAAGTGTACGTAGATGCCCTGGGATATATGGTGTAGGGTCAGGAACCAGTGCTGACATGGCCACCATGGCACCACAAGGATGCACCGAGGTTGCTCCTTCATGATTTTACTTAACACTTTGGGAAGTAGAGGGATTGGTGGGAACAGGTACATGTGCCTGTGGGACCATGGGAAAAGGAGGCTGTCCCCCAGAGACAGGGGGTCCTGTCCCACCCTGGTACAGAACAGGTGACACTGCAGTTCTGTCGCATCGCAAACACATAAATTTCTGGGTGAGCTCATCTGTTGAAAATCAGCTGGAGGTAATCCCAGTTGAGTTCCCATTCATGGAGGGATGCACCCCCCTGTTCAGAAAGTCTGCATGCACATTGAGCAATCCAGGCAGGTGAGCTGCAATGAAGAACATGCCCCAGGACTGGCATTCGGCCCAAATCTCCAGGGCCAGCTGACAAAGTCCCCTAGATACTGTTTCGCCTTGTCTGTTTAGGTAGCATAGTATGGTGATGTTGTTGGTCAGGACTGCTACTATGTGGTGAGCCATGAGGTGACGAAAAGACCTGAGGGCATATTGGATGGCCAGCAGCTCTAGGAAGTTGATGTGCTTGTGGGCCACATGTGGTTCCCATTTGGTGCCCACACACACACCCTGGAGGTGTGCCCCCCATCCACACAGGGATGCATCCGTGGTGAGGGTCATTTCAGGACTGGGTGCAAGAAATGGGGCTCCCTGAAGGAGGTTTTCTGGATTTTCCCACCACTGTAAGGAATTCAGCACTTGTGCAGGGAACAGAAACCATTGAGATTGGGGTTGCCACTGTGGATGGAACCGCTTGAGGAACCACAGCTGAAGTGGTCTCATATGTGGTCTGGCAAAGATTAGTACCACTGTGGTGGCGACCATCAGACCTAAGAGTCGTTGAATCTGCCTTGCTGATGCATCTCCTTGAGTCTTTATTAGGTTGATGAGAGCAATGATGTCACTCACTCTTTTGGGAGGAAGAAAAGCTTGGCAGACAGTTGAATCCAGAACCGCTCCAATAAATTGGACTCTCAATGAGGGAAGGAGCATTGACTTTTTTAGGTTTACTCTCAGACCCAGCGCATCTAGGGTGACCAGTGTTAGATCAACATGGTTGAGCAGAGTCTCTCTGGAGCTTGCTATCAACAACCAGTCATCGATGTACAGAAGAATCCGTACACCCTGCAAGCAGAGGTAGGCTGCGATGATGACCATCATTTTTGTAAAGACTCTGGGCACTGTTGAGAGTCCAAAAGGGAGGGCTTTGTATTGAAAATGGCCATCTGTGACCGCAAAATGCAAAAATTTCCTGCGAGATGGGTGGATAGTTATATGGAAATATGCATCTTGTAAATCTAGGGTTACCATCCATACATCTTTGCTGAGAAGGGGGAGAATCCTCTGCAATGCTGTTATTTGGAATTTCCAATAGGAGATAAATTGGTTGAGACTTCTGTGGTCCATAATAGGATGGAGGCCTCCGTCTTTTTCAGGGACCGTAAAATAATGGGAGTAGAACCCTTGGTGATGTTGCACTAATGGGACTGGTTCTGTGTCCTTTTGAAGAAGTGTCCTTTTGAAGAAGATTCTGGATTTCTTCTAGGAGCATGCTGGATGGTGGAGTAAGTATGAAGTTGGGGGCTTTGGGTATTTGGATGAATTCTATGAGGTACCCTTTCTCGATGACTGAGAGTACCCACCAATCCAACAGTATTCACTGCCATGCAGTCAGGTAGGGAGACAGGCGGGTAGGGGTTGGATGACAGGAGTCAAAGGCTCTGCTTGGGAGCTTTAGGGGTCTTAACCCTAGGTTGAGTGGTAGATGGAAATTTTGGTTTGTGCCCATAAGGGCAGGAAGATGTAGTGGGTGAATGATGCCACTGCATTTCTGGAGACCACTTAAGAGAGGATCTGCAGGACCATGGTTTGCTCCAGGATTTCATTTTGGATAGTTTAGGAGCCAATGTGACCCCTAAGCTCCTTGACGTCTTTATGCTTTTGTCTAGGTCCTGCAGGACCATATCAGTTGTGGCACTGAAGAGGCCCTTGCCCTCAAATGGGAGGTCTTCAATGAGAGTCCTGGTGTCCTGTGATAAAGCCATGGAGTGTAATCAGGCATGCCGTTGGAGAGTAACTGCTGAAGTCAGCATTTTGGCTACTACATCCAATGTGTGCTTAGCTGCATTGAGCTGGTGTTTAGCCAGAAACATTCCCTCCTTTTGAATTCTGAGGGCCTGATGATTAGAGTCCTCAGGGAGGGCTGTGATAAATTCGGACATCTGCTCCCAAAGAGCAAACTGATATCTCCGCATACATGCTGTATAGTTCAAGGTCTTGATGCCAAGTGCCCCAGCAGTATAAAATATTTCTTCCAAACAAATTAAGCTTCCTCTCTTCTTTCTTGGGGTATGTGTGTGTGTGTATGGAATGATTGTGTCTGCCTTTGGAAGAGGAGGTGACTACGACTGAGTTAGGCTTAGGGTGGGTGAATGAAAATTCAGCACCTTGCTCCTGCATCTTATACATATGGTCTACCTTTCGGCTTGAGATGGCTAGATGCTGGGCGAGACCAAGGGACTTTAGCTGCCTGAAGCAGGACTGAAGTCATCAGTAAGGCTATCTGAGTAGGGCTATCCAACTGCATGATATTGAACACCGAGTCTGTCACAGTAGGTGCATCGTAGACAGGGTCAATGTGTTAGTCATTCTTTTAATGAAATTCCCATACGATTTTAAGTCCTCCCAAGGAGAAATATGGAGATCATCACCCACTTGTTGAGGTGGCAAGGGTTCCACTGGAGGATCGAGGTTTTCATCTCCTGACTGGGAGGAGGCGTCAGAAGAAGCAGAGTGCTCAGACAGTTCGGAAAAGGAGATAGGTAATATTGGTGTCGATGGGACTGGATTTGATGGATCTTTAAACTTGGGAATTTTTGGAGGCGACGGTTTAGGTGGTTTGCCTGATGGCCATGACAGTTGAGGTCTCACAAACTCTGGTGTCGGTGGAGGGTCTTGATACCGGGAGAGTCGGGAAGAAGTGGATTGATGGTCCCATTCCATCGGTTGGGGTGGGAACCATGGCATGCTGCCCGAAAATGGATAGGCCCCATACATGTATTGCCATTGCTGCTGATCCCAAGAGGGTGGAGGTGGGTGGATCGGTGCCAATGGTCTTTCTCAATTATCGGGTCAGAACTGAGGAGGTGTCGGCTCCACAGTCAGAGTGTAGGCTTTTGACACTGGAAGACCGGGAGATCTGTGTCAAGTCCATATCGTGCTCAGAATCAGTGAGCTGTATAGGATGCAATGATAGTGACTGAGGTTGCTGCTCTTGGCTCAAGGAGTAAAGTGAAGCAGCCTCTGTGGGATTTGGTTCTGTGGCCCTCTGAGGGGTCAGAGGAGTTTGTGCAGGGGAAGTTTTCTTATGCTTTTTGGGCTTGACTGCCCGATTGTCCTTGCCCTCCCTGCATTTTTGGAGGGAGTATGGGCTTCAGACTGAGATGTCTGTGCTGAGCGTTTCAGCATTGGGTGGTCGACATCTGAATGAGCCGGTATCAGGGACAGCACAGCCATTGATACCAAAGCAGGAGTTGATATTGACACATGTCCCAAAGTGTCCTGAGATGACATTGGTGAGAGCGCTACCTCCAAAAGAACAATGCAAAGTCTAGCAGTTCTGTTCTTTCTAATCTGCTTCAAGAACTTCATGCAATGTGCACAAGAGTCCACTCGGTGCGATTCCCTGGGGCACAAAAGGCAAAATGAGTGCCCGTCTGGGGAGGGGGTGATTTTACTACCGCACTTGAGGCACCGTTGAAAGGAACCCTCACCTCTTGGCCATAGGCTGGAAAAGGGGGGGGGAGAGAGAAACGCAGTCTACAAAAAAAAGGAAGACCAGCAACAAAGTCCGAAAGCAAAGGTGTAAAACAATGTCCTTTCACTTAACGAAAGAAGAAAAAAAGGCGAAGAAAACTTCGGAGAAAAAAAGAGGAATAGGCCTAAAGACCAGAAGTTTCTGACCGAAGCATAGAAGATCCTACCAGTGCAGCGGTCAGAAGAGAACTGGCGGGATCGTCGTGTCCCTCCCATGGTCATGCACAGTGCGGCTGGTGCATGACTGGGGAGCGGGCGCAAAAATCCCTTTTGCTTTTCAAGAGGAACCAATCGAGGTCAGCAAAGGCACATTATATCCCAGAGGTGTGATGCACAGAGACCACTCGAAGATCAGAGGTATCCATAGTCATTATGGCTTGGGGCATCTTTCTCTCAGCCCCTTCAGAAGTGACCCAGGATGTGTTTGGCAGGGCTGGTAATTTCTAGCCAATGGGAAGAGCAATTTGGATTCCTTCATAAGGGTATTCTGCCTCTTCCATGCAGACAGTTGCTATGTAGCTGACCACCCTCCTCTCCTATGAGGCAACATGGGATTAGCTGGTCATCTTGTGTTCAAACAGGAACTTTGGGGTTCCCTATGATTGGCCTTTTAGGGTATCATTTTTAGCATGTTCCGTATTGTTTCCAGGTAGTGGTAGAAATAAGTCTGATTTTTGGACTAGTCAGTATGTGAGAGACAGAATTGACAATTACATTGGCTTCAGCCTCTTCCTCCCCTTCCCATTTTCTAGTGCTCCATGTGAATCTATGTAGTGCAGCATGCCTCATGGCTGAACTAAATATAAAAATGCTTTTCTAAGATATTCACATATTAACCCATTTCCTTTACATAAGCAGTTCTGTGGCTGTTTTGTAACACGATTTAACTGCCTATTTCAGTCTTACACCACTTGGTTTATGCTAAAATTAGGAAGGGAGTCTGGTACCAAGTAAGAACTGGACACACCTGCATTTTGGCGAGCAAGCGGGTGGGGCAAAAAAGGTGAAGAAACAGCAGAGAAGGCCCAGATATACCTTGATGTCATCAGCTTTACAAAAGACAGCACAGAGATGGGCTAGGGCAGAGTTCTAATTTGCACCATCAGTAGAGCTCTCCTGTTCAAGCAGCCTCTTTCAGGTCTAGCCAACCTAACATTTGGGTGAGCACAGAGTGTGAATGAGGTTAGCCTAGCCTGCATACAATATTTAGTTAAATGCCAGACTAGTCCCCAGCCCAGCTACGCCTAAAAAAAGGGATAATCTTACATTCACATACTAGTTACAGTTATGTCCAATAATAAACATTTTTGTGTATAATATTTTGGGTCAACTTCCTTTCAAGTAAATATAGTATTCAATAAAGCTCTAATTCATTTAAATGATTCTTGCCTGGGATTCCCCATCTGTTCACTGTTGAATACAAGCCCATGAGTCCCAGCCCTGCCCTAGGGTCTGATCACTCTTGAGGTAGAAAGAAAAGGAGCCATGGGTATAATTTTGTACCTTACAAGGGCAAAATTAATCATGGTAGGAACAGGAGAAGTTGATCAGCATAGATAGCGTGCACTGATGAGCACCATGTGTCATCCCTTGATGGGCCATTTGTGCAACAGCACAACATTCATTCAACGGTGAGGTGGGTGGGGAGAGCATAAATCATTCCCATAGTTGTCTATGTGGCATGCTAGGAGAAGAATATGAGGATTGGCACTTTTCAGTACAGTTTATGTCCAGGCAAGGGTAAATGAAGCCAGCAAAATCCATGGTAGAGTTTGGTGTCAGGGTATAATTGCCCAAATGACAGTAGCCACTAGTCTGACTAGTGCACCCTACTCTTTCATTATGTCGATCAGCATTTAAATAAATTAAGTTAAATTTAATTATGATTGTCTTGTGTCTTCATTTGGGGAGGTGCTGGGAACAACTGTGAACATTGCATCTTTATAAATAAAAATTGTAAGTAGCCACATCAGTCTATTAGAAAAAAATATATCAGAAAATCACACTATCTGAAAATCGCAGTAAAATAATATCTTGCTGTATAAGATTAAAAGATTATAAAGAAGTAGTCAAGCTTCTGGGTTCATCAAAACTCTTAATCATGCTGGAGGTTAAGCAAACAGACAACAAAAAAAATCTTGAGTGAAGAAGAGAACAATGGCTAGGGAATCCTGACCGAGTACTAGTCTCCAAAAATTGTAAGATGGAATGGAGAAAGTTTTACATAGACTTAATGGTGGTATGTTTTAAATTGCTATTTGTAAGCTGCTTTGAGCTCTGAGGAATGAATGGGATATAAAAGTATGCTTGTGAAATTTTCTTTTTAAATAAATACTTTATAACTTTGGATGCTGGTAGTGGTTTCCTTTACCACACAGACCTCTACTGTCTTGGACGCACTATTTTAAAAGGAGCACCAGGGGGAAGGCAGGCAGTTGGCAAGTGGCTATTCCTCCAGGGATGCATAAGGCAGTAAACAATCCCCACAGTGACCAGGCACTGGGCAGAAGGAAACACAGAGGCAAGGCCTCAGCTCTTGGAAGGAAAGCTGGGAGTCCTGACCCTTCTAGTGGACAATTCCTTAGAAAGGTCAGGTGGTAGTGGCGCTTTACCCAGGAGAGAAAGAAAAGCCTTTCCAGGCATTGGGAAAACCTTGGAGGGCATGGTGGAATAGGGTTGGCAGGCTGGAGCAAACGCATTCTGCCACAATTACAAACCATCAAATACAGCAAATCTACCTGTCAGCAACCATCTAATCCACAGGGGAGGGGAGGGGAGAAGAACAGGTGGTAAAAGCTCTGTTCCTGATTTATTTATTTATGTATTAGACTTCTAGCCCACCCTTCCCCGCAAGCAGGGCAGTTACAACAGAGTGGTTACAACAGCAATAAATAACACAATTCAATATTTAAAATAACAGTTATAAAACCCAATCACAGAAGGAACAATTAATATTAACAATAACAATCTAGCCAATGGCAACAGTCTCTCCTCAGGCACTTCATGCTTCCAGGAGGCAACTTCAGTTGAAACTTTGAGGGACTGGAGGGCAGCTGTGTCCCCCCCCCAGGACTTATAGCCTTGGACCTATAATCTAGGATATTTTTTTTTTTGCCCTTCACAAACCTCACAACGTTTCCATAGCACTTCTCCCCTCTATTTTAAGACTTTTGCAGACTTAGGCTTCCTCGTCATGTCCTGCAACATGATTTTCTTCTTCAACTTTCCATTTTGCTTAACATAAGCCTGATGAAGAGGTGATGAAGTGGAAAACCTGGCTACTTCTGGGAACCTTTCTGTTGACTCAATAAAGGTTTTACCCTATTGTAACTTTTATAGTCAAACTTTCAGCATTAGTAACTTAAATAGCTGGTGGACCTAGAAGCCAAAACCTAAGGAACCATGCAATGGATTCCACGTACCTATGTTTCCTCACGTAAGCTGAAGACCATTTTTTTAAATCCAAGAATAAAACAAAATAAATATTTCCTAGTAAAGGTAAAGGTTCCCTTGCTCGAAAGCCAGTCGAATCCGACTCTAGGGTTGCGGTGCTCATCTCCGTTTCAAAGCCGAAGAGCCAGCGCTGTCCGAAGACATTTCCGTGGTCATGTGGCCGGCATGACTAAACACCAAGGTGCACGGAACGCTGTTACCTAGTGAGTACCAATACACCGTCATACCACATAATTCTCTGGATCGTGGCCAGAAAGGACATCAAAGCTTGATTGTGAAAGATATTTTAAAAAGCTTCTACTGTGGGTTTCTCTTCTCTAAAACCACATGGATATTGTTGGATCGCTACTGCCATAATGCTTTATTCTCTCATGAACTCTTCCAAAATATTTCATTTTCTGTTTCAATTAGCCTTCCTATTGTCTGGAGCTAAGGCAGAACCAACAATTCTTCAGGTCAATCAGACCAAATGGTTTATTTTATCCCTGGCAAATAAAGAGCTCTCATCTTCTGCAACCTCTTTTGCTTCTTCCTTCATTTGTTCAATGTTTCTCTGATTCAACATGCTGCTGTGGTCAGAAAAGGATCAAAAATCATAACAGATACTTTCCGCCCCAGGGAAATTCTACCTCCTGACTCAAAATCACAAATGAAGTCTCATGGAGTCCTTCTGATCCCAGCTTGGGCACAGGATGATTGCGATCTGTACAACATACCAGCATCAAGAATATCTGGGGCTACTACTCTTATAATGGATTACTTTCAAATGTGGCTCTCTAATCCCACTTCAAATAAAAAGAGATTAAAGAAACTGACTCTTTAGGTGTGTGGGTGGTGGTGGTGTCAGGAGTGAAAATATTTGTCAAGGGAAATCCTTGAAGCAGCTTGACAACAGGGATTTTTAAAAAACACTTGGAAATGAAATATTTTAATCTATTCATCCTTTCCATATGAGTTATTAAAATAATGTGTGTCGTCTGGACTAGTAGACTGGGAATACCAGAGAGCTGAAACAGTTTTCTTTCTTCTTCAGGATGCAGATTGATACAGTTGCTCTCTTCTATGTCAGCTTCCCCAAAAGAAGATCACTTGTTTCTTTGACATGGAAACTATTTAGTCCAGAGCTAGGACTCCCCCCACCACCCAGCCTTTGCTATAGCCTGTCAAGGGTTGCACTCATAAAGCTGAATTGGAGGCACTGCCGGTCCCAAAGAAATATCCCCTCTTGATGGCATGCCATCTAAGACACAAGAATATTTTCAGCAAGAAAACAAATACCATAATTGCACCTAACAATTACATTCACAGGAAAACATTATTTTCAGTCAGGCCTGTAGCTACGGTGGGTCTCTTTGGGGCTCTGCCTTCTTCTCGAAAAGGACAGTCCCACAAGATTTCCCACTTTAAAACTTTAAAACAACTTTTTAAAGCATTTTTAAAAGGTGTGTACTCCCACGCCGCACCAAGCAGAAAGCAGCAGTGTGCAAATTGGGCACAGCAGTGGAAGGAGAGGTGGGGAAATCATGGGGTGCTGGCACTGCTTGCTTTGGCCACTCACTTGCGGCAAGTTGGGGCTTTGGAGTGCATCAAAGAGCACCACAGAGCTCAACAAGTGCCACGGACCGCCCAGATTGGAGCCTGGCTGAAAGGCACTGGGCTCCGCATGACTTCCCGGGGCACTAGTGGGGCTGCGAGAGTCGCCACAGGACTCTCAGGTGAAATGCCTCCTCCTTTCTTTCTCTCTTCCCCACTCCACCTTTGCTGCCTTTAGCCCAGCAGATGACTCCATGCCACTTGCTGATGTACCGGCAGAAGTGCTGCCCTATATTGATGAAGGTGTCTTGTCTGTGCAACTGCAGACAATGTTCATCTGTTTGGGGGATATTTAACCCCTCTCCAGTTTTAAGGTTTTTCTGCGAAACCCAAGTTTGGAGAAAAATCTCCCTTTCTTAATGTTGTCCTGATGCACAGATTTAAGTATTCATAGAAGGAAATGTTTTGACTATTAGATAACCTGCCCATACTGAGTGACAAGCACATATGTAAGCCCAGCAAGCCAGTAAACTGTGAGCTCCCACAAACAGTTGTTATCTGATCAACTACGATGCTGAATGCTGACACTGCACAGATACAAAATTAGTTGAAATACTGCTCACTTTCAATTATGAACAAACCATTGTGCCAATCATATGAATTACTTGAAAGAAAATGGGCATTACAAGCAAAATTATCTTCAGTTTTCAGATGGCTTCTTTGAAAAACTTGTATTGTTCCTGTTAACATTGGGAAAGGCAGAATATAAGGCTACACCTTTCTAACCCCATTTTCTAAAGGTAAAGCAATTCCTGGCACATGTTCTGAACAGAAGTCCAGTGGCACCTTAAAGACTAACAATATTTATTTCAAAAGAAAAGCAGGACAGACTATTGAGGGCTCCAGCTCTTATGGGGGAGGGGGAGGTTCCGCTGGCTGTATATAGTCCACTATGGAAGAACCACACACACACAACAGGTTTGGAAAATATGTGGAGTGAATTGGCTACAACTTTACTGACTATAGCTGTAAGAAGCATTGGCACAGCATGGGTCCACCAGATCCCGTGCATCAGCTGGCCCCATGCCAGCTGATATACCCATCACCCAGCCAGCTGGCATGGGTGCTGAACCATGGTATGGCAGGTTGCTGGAGCTCACACGGACGATTGCCTCTTAGTGGTCTCCCCTGCCATCTGGTCATGAGGGCCATCACCAGTAGTCCATGAGCAGCCTTGCTCACATCAGTCCTCATGCCAAGACCCCCTGAGGGGGCCCCCATATCCAGGAAAATGGCACGCAGGCTGATTTCCATCAGTGGATCTGGCCCCATGCTGTTACCACCAAAAGTTGTGATAAGAAATATGGCATAGAATACATAGCATTACACATTTCACTAACAACATCATATTATATGGTGTCGATGCCCCCCTTTCCCCCACTCCAATACCCCACTATACATTATTGCCTTCTGACCATGTACACATAGGCTGGGATGGGTGGGCAAGTCGTTCTGTGGCTGGACAAAGGATGAGGGGCAGGAGGCAAGCAGCTGGCCTCTTCCCCCACAATTGCCTTCCCCTGGACACCTTGTCACCTTGCCATTGGTCCCAGGGGGAGGGGGAAGTCCTGACTTTCCCGCCGTTTGGCCACCCACCCCCACCCAGCATCCAGCTAGCTCTCCCTCCCCTGCCTGGCCCTGCAAAATTTGGGCCATGCTGAATCGGGCCCTTTCTGCTTTTGATTGGCACCCAGGGCCAGTTTGCTTACAGTAGCTTGGATGCTGCCTACAATTTCCATGAGGGCACGGCAGACAATCTTTTGCTAATCCCCCCACAGGTAACTTCTGTTTTACCCATCAAGCTATTTTGGGGGTGCCCCCATTCTGAAGAGCAGTATTTCTGGGGTGTTTTGGGCTGTCATAGGAGGAAGGGACTGAAGAAATCACCCCCCCTTTGCAACTTGAACCACTGTGAGTCCTCTGTTGAGGAAAGGGTGAGCGTTATAAATAAATAAATAAACCTGCAGAAATTCTATGTGGAATCAAAGTCTATTCATGAGAGATACATTTACAGAGGACTTTTTCAAATGTGAGATCCTCAGGCTAGTTCCAGTTCCTTGCAACTTGTATATGCATCATAAGGATCAAGAAGACGTGGGAGATATTGGGGGAGGGGGAGATGCAGGTCGAAATGTGGCCGTGCAGCAAATAGCGCGAAATTGAGCAGTACAACCAGGGGAAATGGGAGACCGAGGGCCGAACAACTGCTTTTGTGGAACTGGTCAGAGTATTTTCTTAGTTTTGAGAAAGCAGATTTTTCTATAACATATGACAGTGTACTCTGTAGGTAAATGCATAAATGGACAGATGCTTATGAACTTTCTATTATTTTCATATATATGTATCTTCAGACTTTATTCCACCCAGATTTAAACTTTTTATATAGTTTCAAAAGTGGAAACATGAGGTGAATTGGATTTGTTTCTGATACATCAGTATGAAAGAAACCCACCCTATCAAGTACAATGTGATTTACATTAGTATAATCCAAAGGTGACGGACCCAAGCAGATCGCCTGAGAGAAAGATCTTTTATGGTGAATTATAATAACTTTTTGAATCCAATATTAATTTAGAAAGGGAAACAGGGAAAATAACCAACCCCCTCCCTCACCACAATTCCCATGAATTATAGCAATTTAATATTGTTTCTCATTTCCTTACAGCAATGATTCAACTAGCGCAAACCATGAAGGCAAAATGTAACAGAAGGATATAATTTTAAGTGTTTATAATTTTCTCAGCCTTCCATTACTTGGGTAACTGAAAATAAACGGAGGATGTGTTCTACAACTAAGGATGGAATTGCATATCATAAACAATGAGTAGTCTGAGAAATGTGCTCAATATATTTTTCAAAGCCCATTCCCCCCCCTGCATGTAACAGAGTGACCTGACCATGAAAATGACTCTGAAGCAGTTAATGGGGGTGGGGTGGCAGTCTACACAGCACACCCTGTTAATCAAACAGCAAAGTATATTTCCTCATGTAGCAAAAAGGTGCTTTGAAGTAATAGGTTTGATGAGATCCTGTTAAAGGACTCAGAAACCTGGACAGCCCAACCAGTGGGAACTGACTCTCTGCTGCCATTTGCTGATATCACACAATGAAGTAATCTGCCCCCCCCCCATAGATGGAGAACGACAATATTTGCATTACCAGATTTAAGGGGCTTCCTGAACTATAAAGCCAGAAATAATATCCTGTCAAACTTTCTGGTGCTCCAAATTGCCTAGCTGTGTATCTGAACTTGAAACACCAGGAAAACACAATTTCTAGTGACTGGCCCTTTTTCAGATGAACATCATGTTATTATACCATAGAAAAGACAACAGCAGTGCAAAATATGGCACATCCGACTACTCAAGTATAAGAAAACTGTTTCCCTCAGTCTTAAATACTCTTAAGAGGCACTGCAAAGCCCCGTGCCCACAGCATTGCTCACAACTGCTTGATTGTTTTCTATCCACAAAGAAAGCCTGTTATAGACACTTTTAGGACACCTCTTAGGACAGCATTTGAGAAAAAGCTGCAAAGGCATTGGTTAGAAACAGGTAGCCTGCACTGTCCAAGAGTGGAAGGTTGGATGACACAGGCAAGGATTTATCTGGCTCACTTCATCTCCTAGTGTTCTGTATCTCTAAACAGTGTAGCCACTGTCAGAGAATCACAAGTCACTGAGAGATTTATTTATATATTTGGGTTATTTTAAGCCTGCTTTTCTTCACTCAGTGTAGACTCAAAGCAAGTTTACAACATAGGAAAACAATAACAACTAACCATTAAATATAACAAACCTACCTGTCAACCACAGCCTAATGCAAGGATCAGGGAAATAGAGCAGGTGGTAAAAGCTCTGCCCCAATAGCAAAACCTCTTCCATGGCAAGTGGAAGACTTGCCAAAGAATGAAGAGCTGCACAGAGCTTGCTTCTCTCTCCTGGCAAGAAAGAAGTCTGCTCTGACTGCAAAACTGAAATAAAGGTTACCCTGAGGGCTTTTTTTTTTCTTTTTTGGAAAAAGAGGTGCCAGAACTCTCAAAAGGGAAATGAAGGTTTCAATCTGTATACTGAAAACTCATGAACTTTTAAACATAAAAAGAATTTTGTCAAAGAGGTTCTGGAACTCTGTTCAGGTACATTCCCACAGAAAAACAGCCTAGTAGCCAAAGAACTAAGGACCACAATATAATTGCTCCCATCTTCTCAGGTTATGATCAACTTGGTCTCATTTAGATGCAAATTCATGGATTAGTTCAAATCAACTTTTCCACTGGTGAAAAAAGGAGAAGCCCCTCGTAACTACCAAAAAAGCCTAGGCTAGGATCATGGGGCCTGCATGGACAAAAGCCATGTGTCACAGGCTTGTTTTAAGGAAAAGGATTGGGCAAAGAAAGCTAGCTGGATCCAACTAATTTGTAAACCTAGAGGAAGAACCAATGTTCTGTTTTCATTTAGGTCCAGTATCTATTGAAGTCTTGATTCATATGAGTCAGTTTGAGAGACAATTGTCAGTGTTATGTATTGAACTCGCATTTTGCCTGAGCAAGGACTTAGCTTTGTTCTCAGAACAATAGGGGACCAGGATCCTGGAAGGAGTTCTTATGTAAATAACCAACCACGGGGAGTGGGTGTGTTGGGTGTGGTGTTGAGCAAGCATTTAAGCAGGGCTTCGAAACCATAATAAAAACTATTAATAACAAAAAAAAAGCAGGGCTTCGGTCCTGCTTGAGTTGTCTCAGAGTTGAGCTAATCACTAAATAAAGCATGAGCTGATCACAAACGTGTCTAGGAACCCAGGACATTTCAGTCAGAAAGCAGGATAAAATATAATGATTGAATTACTAATTTGCACACATATATTTTGGGCACCTCAGAGACAATACTTCATTTTGCCACCAGTCTATTTAGAAGTACTAGTAGGAGGAGGAGGAGACTGGATTTATACCCCACCCTTCACTGGGAGTCTCAGAGCGGCTTACAGACTCCTTTCCCTTTTCCCCCCATAACAGACACCCTTTGAGGTAGGTGGGGCTGAGAGAGCTCTGACAGAAACTGCTCTTTTCAAGAACACCTCTGACAGAACTATGCCTTACCAAGATCATCTACCAGATTCGAATCCATGCACTTAACCACTATACCAAACTGGCCCTCGTTTAATAGCTCAGCCTTTGAAAAAGAGATACAATGTTGCTGTATTAGGCAGGGGTCATTTCGTAGAAAAAGAGGTGCAGGAGCTGATTAGCATAACTCATTAACATAACTTATTTGCATATGCCACATCCCCCAACATCACTGGAAGTGTGTCAGAAGGCAACACCCACTGCTCAGGCTCCACTGGGCTCCACTGGGCTGTTTTGGATTGCCAGCTATGGGGGAGGGAGCACAGATCTGCCCTCACAGAGGAGGGAGAGCTTGTACCTGAATAAACCTTGGTCTTAAAGATGCCACTGGACTCTTTTGGATGGCCAGCAAGTGCAGGAAAGTCTGTGGCTGCTCGTGGGTCGAGGAGGGCAGCGTGGAGGATGTGCATGGCCACGAGCAGGTAGGTAGCCAAGGTGGTGGTGGGGCAGAGGCGCAGGAGGAGGCCGAGTAGGTGCAGAAGGCTGGGGCAGAGCTCCTTGCAGGAGTCACCAGGGCCCACCTTGCAGAGGTGCCGCAACAGGGCCAGCATGAAGACGGGCAGAGCTTGGGCGGGCTGGGTGCCACGGCCCATGCAGTGGCAGAGCAGCTTGAGGGCCAGCTTGTGGCAGCGCTCTGCTGGGTTGGCCAGAGGGCCAGGAAAGGTGAGAGGGGCCTGGAACAGGGTGTGGGACTTGCTGCATGTGTCCACCCCCTGGGCTCCTTACTGCTGGAGCTTTGCTCCTGTGCGCTCCTGCAGGAAATGAGCTCTCATATTAGGAATCTGTATACCTATTGTGCAATCCTTGTTCCAATGCATTGATATAGCCATTGGGATCCTCTGATTCAGTTCAATGATAAGGCACACACTTTGCATGCATAAATTCCCAGGCTGGTTATACCCCAAGTGGGATTGTTGAGGAGAACCTTTGTTCAAGATTCTGGGATCTGAACCCAGGGAAAACAGACAGGACTGGATTAGATGGCAAACAGTTTTGCCAGGAAGGTCAAGACAATGTCTGTGAAATTTTAGGACCCTTCCACTACTTTGGCATGGTTTGCCAGCTCCAGTTTGGGATATTGCTGTAGATTTGGGAGTAGTGTCTGGGCAGGGCAGAGTTGGAGAGGGGAGGGTTCTAAGTGTGGATGTGATACCATAGTTCTACCCTCTGAAACTACCATTTCTCCCAGAGGAACTGATCTATGTAATCTAGAGATCAACTTGTAACTCTGGGAAAATTCTAGCCCCCAGCTGGAGGTTGGCAACCCTATGCTTTGCTCACATATTGTTATACTGTTCCCCTCATTGTTTAGGAGGGCCTTTTAATACAGGGAACAAGGTCATAGCAAATGTCTGTAAAACTGCTTTGCTCATTGTGAACACCATATGGTTAAACTGTTTATCTAATTTTATAATTTAGTTTTGTTTCATTGTCTGTTGTACCAGTGGTTGCAGTATACTGTTTAGTACATTGCTCTAATTTTTTACTCTTGGCTATATGTATGATGCTTCAAGTGATTCTTTTTTTAAGATATTGTATAATCTGCCATGAGTCTCAGTGAGAACGGAGGCTATATATGAAGTGAATATACCTCCTCCTACCAAGGTAAGTTCCTCATCTGTCTCTTCCTTTCATTCTGACATGTGCAAGTAAAAGTATCATTGGTAGACAAGCAGAGAATTCATATTCTCACATGAATGCACTATCAGTGAGAAAAGACTATCTTCCCATTACAAGTTTTAAAAGTCACCAATCTGATAGTGACTCTGCTTCTCTGTGGTGGTGGTGGTAAATCTTGGAAATCCAAAACTGCATTTGCAGTTGCTATGAAAGTTGCAAAGCTGGTGTTTACACTGTGGACAAATATCATCTTATCAGTCTTAAAGGCTTATTGATCTTCATTGCTACCTGGGCTTTCCCCTCAAAAAAACCCATAGTTATTTTAAAAATGGGTTGTCAACAACATATTTAAAATAAATTCTTTCACTTTATTCAGCTTTATTTTTCTCATAAAAACAAAAAATGCCATCTATATTCAAAAACATGAAAACATAAATTTACCCGAAAGGAAGACTACTTTTGTCTACATATGCTTTGAAAAGGGGATGGGGATCTTAAATTCACATACAAGTCATGCTTATGTATAGCAATATAATTTTTGTATATAATTTTTCCCCCAAGGGGATTGTCTTACTTTCAGGGTCATCTTATTTGGGGGTAAATACAGCATTATGGATGGGCAAATTTCCTTTCTTCCATGCATATATTGTTCTATGGGCTGGCTCTGCTCCATTTTCCACTTCAGTTTAACATTGGAGAACTTCTAAAATTAAATCCAGAACTGGCTCATGTGCAATTTGCAGTCGTTTCTTGTTCATTCACATCTTGTTGTTTCCTTTGAGGATACCATTGCACACAAGTGCTTGTGTGCCTTGATGAAATCCCACTCAAAAAGGAATCTTAATATGATTAAGGGAGCATTGCATTTTTGCACTGGTGCTCCATCAATGCGAACAAGCACTTATGCACATTGATCATCTAGATGGGAAAAGAGAAAGATGTGAATGAACAGAAGTGGTTGAAAACTGTGGCGAACTGCCTATGCACAGCAGCCTGCACAATGTCCAGAAGATTTTAAAGAGGAAGAATAGCGGGTTGCTAATGCAAAAAACACGAGAATATTTAGAACCCAAATTTGAACAAGGGAACTTGTGTGTTTCAAGGCTACATCAGTAATACACTAAATATGTGATTGCCATGGAAAGCAGCAAATGTAGATTTTGTTCTCCCATCAGAATGGATTGATTCCAGTATAGCAAACAGATAGCATATTTTAACAAGGGCTAGTGTAAAACCAGGATTTGCTTCTCAGACAGTCACTCAAATACTGGTTTGCCCTGACAAATGCTAATACAGTCATCTTCACACTTTGCAGTGCCTTGCCTTTACAGACTCATATACTGGACTGCACTAGGCAGTGCCAGGAGAAAAAAGTCAAAATTAAGCCAGAAGGGTGTCCGCATTTGTCTGTTATGCAAAACCATAGTTAAGCTAAACTTTGGTTAATAAGTCAACTTCAAACTCTCGTTTCAAATTCTACCTTGCTGCATCTTAACTAACCATGGCCTGCATTCAGACAATCATACTAATGATAGTTTGATTAAACACAGTTTTGTGTGGTGTCTGAACTGAGCTAATGCTTAGCAGAACATCATGCTGTGGTATCATGATCAGGGGTATAAACTATGGGGGGGGCAGCAGGGCTTGAGCTCCCCCAGGTTTTCCCAGGAGGGGCAGCATCTCCCCCAGGATGCCAGATAGCATCATAAAGCTACTCAAGCTATCAGGTTCTCAAGTTCAGCCCACTGAGAATAAGGAACTGTGATATGGTACACAAAAAATAAAGTTCTCGAACAAGTTATATTTCCTTATTTTTCAAATAATAGTCTTACTTTTTAACACATTAACTTATCAAAAGGTTACATATCAAAATTACAGATTTTAGTTACTAATGGAAAACTATACCAGTCCAGTCCAAATGGAAAATCATATAAAAGCAGATCAACTTAGTGTGCCTGCAATATTTTAAGATCGTTTATTCTTATAGAGTTGATACTTGTAACGGGGCTTTTCCCCCTGCTTTGGACATTTGTCTACCATCGAAACGTGGCAGAGGAAAATTCCCATGACTTGAAATGAGCAACATTCAGATCTGGATATCTCATTCTCTTTGGACTCCTTGGTTAGAAATCTCTTTGGATTCTATACAGAATTTTTTTTGTGCTGAACTTATATGGTTTTCCATTTAGTAAGTAAAATCTATAATTTTGATATGTAACCTCCTGATAAGTGATTGTGTTAAAAAGGATATTATATGAAAAATAAGGAAACATAACTTTTTTGAGAACTTTATTTTTTGCACACCATATCACAGTTTCTTGTTCTCAGTGGGCTGTATTTCATTGGCTGTGATTCCTCTATCTAGGTTCTTAAATTCAGTCAGTCCTGTTTTTCTTTGTAGCAACTTAACTTTCTAGCAGACACAGGGCTGGTTTTGTTAGTTTGCTTTTGAAAGATAAGAAGGGGAGGAACTCTTCAGTGGATAATACTGTATGTGAAGAAACGAAAGAGAAAGAGAGAGAGAGAGCGAATAGAAGGGCAAAGTGAAAGATCAATCCATCTAGCAATCAAGAAGCCTCAGTGGTTGGACTGAAGAATGTATTTCCTGTAGCCTGCAACAAAAACTCTGATTTAAGTAAATTCGAGTCCAATAGCACTTTAGCACAAGATTTCTGGGGTACAAGTTTTTGAGAGTCAAACTCACTTTGTTGGTGTCTGACGGGAGAAGCATCGACTCTCAAAGTCTTATAGCCCCAAAATCTTGTTGGTCTCTGAGGTGCTGTAGAATATCCAGTATGTGAGTGGTATACTTGTTAGAGGGCTGGTCTAATATCGGGGGACCATAGTACAAATTCCTACTTTATGACGAAGCAGATGACCTTGTACTAGTCACACACTGAGCCTAAGTTGTGATGAAAAGATAGGGGCAGGAAGTATTTCCTTTCATACAAGAATAAAGTACTCATTCTGAGGTCGTGGTCACACAGTCATTTTGATCGGGTTTCACCGCTGTTCCCTCTCGCATTTAAAATTACTGATCAGATGTCCACAGCTGTCTCCCACACCAAAGTGGGCTCACTTGCACAATCCTCCCAGTTCCCTAGCGAGTTTTCCTACACCTGGAAAATCAAGTATTTTCCGGATATTTGCACTTTGAATCCGTGATTTCACCGTTCTGGACAGCCATTTCTTGCAATGATAGCGATTAGGTCATCTGACCATCCTTCTCACAATGTGTGGGGGTTTTTTTACAAGCTTCCGGTGTTGTGTGCATAAGCAATCCTGTGCTGAATAAAGTCAATGTATAAATGTTCAAGTTCACATATAGACTCCAGCGCTCAGTTGTACATCGCTGGTTAATTTTGTTTGCTGTTCGGGGGGGGAACCTGCAAGAACAAGGGAGTACAGTGAGTCCCAGTGGCAGCAGTGATTCGGCCATGTGTATATGCGCATGCACAAAGCCAATTTTTTTAAAAAACAAGCCATGCTGCCTAAGCAGTGGCACGGCTATCTGAATGGTGCCCAGAACCTCATTGCACAATGCAAGCGGTTCAGGGAGGGATGCATGGTCATTCCAACCCGAAAAAAATATTCCCAATCAAATCTACAATGGGAACAAATTGCCGTAAGCTTGCCATGTGACTACACCCTAATTGTCTCAGTGAAGGAGTTCATAACATATTTCCTCACTTTGTAAGAGTCCTCTTTCTTTGACTAAGATTCAGACTATTACAAATGGAAAAAAATTAAAATGACATTATTAATTGTTGACAGCATATTGTTTTTGGAAATATAAATACTTTCATACTGAAATAATTTAATATGGATTACTAAATATTGGCCTGGACCAGGTTCAGCCCCATGTCTCTCTGGGAACTTGAGAAGACTACGCCTCTGATCATGGTATTATGTTTTCTCTTGTCCCATCAGCAGCAGTTAATAATGTGGCATGGGGAAATGCAGAAAAGCATTGTGACATCATACAGAGCACTGTGATGTCAAAATATGAGGTACATATTTTCATCTTCTACATGATCCACTGCATGCATGGGATTCCCAGATAGATGAGCACGCAAATCAGATATAAGAGTTTCCAGTAAGTGTGGTTCAGTAAAAGGAAATTTTAACATGTCTGAAATCACCCATCAAAATGAAAATTTCCCCAGTCTTTTATGAGTCAGGTGCTTCAATAAACAACTAGCTTACAGGACAAAAGAAGAACTGACAACCCCTTTGCACTGACAAATCACTGGTGTCCTGGTGAACTTACGCTTTTGTTTTACTAATGGATATTTATGTGGCTTTTGCTTAAACAAATGAAAACTGTTAAAATTAGGAATTACTCCATATTTTTTCCTATTATACATGCCTCCTTCTAATCTTCCCAATTGCTTGATTTCCTTCTTTGCTTTGCACCCTTCAGGAATAAGCCTAGGGTCATCAAAAGAGCATCATGATATACAACCAATGTCTCCAAGGCAAGAGGAAAAGTCTCAGTTGCATTTGAATAAAATCGGGAGTTCATCAGGTTAAATAAATGTATATTTAATTGTATGTTACTTCAACTAATTTTTAAAAGCAGCCAGTAATAAGCTGAAAGAAAGAAAATCAAATACAAATTTAAAAATAACTGGGTGTGAGGGGTAGGCAGAGAGGCAGTGTTCACTTTCCGAAAGCTAAAACTCCTCTGCCTCTCAGACTGTTTTTGCAAGCACAACGTATACAATTTTTGCAAATAGGATATTTAACAATGGAATATGCATGGAATGGAATATGTATGGAATTCATATGGAATATGTATCTGTGATGCATTTTTTTTCAAATAGGACATTTAACAATGGAATACTGATAATTTTATTTTGAGATGGAATGGCCTGCATTCAGATTATCAATCTATTGTTTGTTTAAACCATTTTGTGTGATATCTGAACTGAGCTAATGTTTAGCAGAACTTCATATGGTCAAACCAATGATTCTATCATTTATGATCAATAGTATTTTGAATGCTTTTGCATCTTTGTAACCAGCACCATTCAGCATGGTAGCTAGCTAGATAGCCACTGTTTACACATGCTCACTATTTACTGTCTTACTTTCATAAAGTATGCCTAGGGTTACCAGGCCTCCCACCAGCAACCCCCTCTTCTCCACTGCTACTTGGAATGGAGGAAGAGAGAGAAAATGTAATTGAGCAGCAGTGTGACATCAGTTCTGGGGAAACCTGAACATGTTGTCAGACCTCTCTAGAATTAGTGCTTCCTAGAGAGGTGTGACATCATTTCCAGATTTTCCCCAACAGTGACATTCTTCTGTTGCTGACGATGCTCTCCCAACATCACACTGTTGCTGATGATGCCCCCCATGCCCCTGGCTCTCATACTTCTACCAGCTGCCTAGCAACATTTGGTACACCTCAGAACAGGTCTTGACAAAACCCAGACACCAGGTCACCATGCCTATGCATTTAACTGTATTTTCAGCAATTACTTTATTGTAGCGCCTTTCATAGGGTTGTGAGATCTCCTGCTACAGTGGGAGACCTCCCACTGGCAACCCCTACTATGTGCTGCTGCTTTGTTGGACGGTAGGCAATATAACTCCTGGTGATTCCTAGAGAGGCATGTCATCACTTCTGGGTTTTGCTGTAGAATTTCTGGCAATTTCTAATGATGCATGAAAACCTGGAAGTGACATAATGCCATCATGCCAACAGTACCTCCCCCCGCTATCATCCCCAGACTTTTACCAGTTTTCAGCCACTGGCTGGAAATCCTACTCTATCAACAATTCTCAGAGGAAGTATAAAAGCAGATCATGGGACCTGTGTGGACAAAAGCCATTTAGAATGGGAGCTGCTAATAAGGCCAGGAACTGGCTGAGACTGAGTGAAAAACATGGCTGGATCCAACCCAAAATGTATTTATCATTTTACATCAGAATGTTTTGTTGTATGACAAAAAAATCAACGTGATTAAGTTCTTTGCTATTGCTTATTAATATATAAACCTAACTTTTTATCATCCAATGGGGGTAGATGAATTAATTTCATAACTAGTTCTTTTCAGTATTGGCTCCACTATTAAATTGAATGGAACTTTTTAAAGCAATAATGGAAAGATGATATACCAGGCTCTATGCTACAGCCACATCTGCTCCAATCCTACAGACGGAGATTTTCACCTGAGGGATCTACAACACACCTTTGTAGAACTAAAGTATCCACCTGATGAAGCCAAAAAGCAGATTAACAAAGCCAAAATGACACCTAAAGAAAACCTGTTAGAAGACAGGCCCAAAGGGACAATAACAGAACACTACTAGTGGTCACATACAGCTCTCAGCTCTAAACAGTTCAACACATCATCAACGACTTACAACCTCTACTGGATAACAACAGTTCTCTTTCACAAGTACTGGGGGGCAAACCTTTTCTTGTGCACAGACAGCCCCCCAATCTCAAAAAACTCCTCACCCACAATAATGCAACATCTAATTTGAACATGGACGCTGGGACCAGAGCTTGCAATAAACCCAGATACCAACTTTGCTGCCACATACACCCAGACAACACAATCACTAGACCTAACGACATCAACTACACCATCAGAGGCTCATTCACTTGCTCATCTTCTAACACTGAATATGCCATTAAATGCACAGGACAAACAAGACAAACCCCAGGCCAGAGGTTAAATGGACACAAATCTGACATCAGGAATCACAAGACTGGGAAACCTGTAGGAAAACACTTCAATCTTTCAGGACATTCAAAGGATGACCTCAAGGTAGCTGCTCTATTACAAAGGAACTTCAGGAACAGAATGGAAAGGGAAATTGCTGAATTACAAGTTATTACAACACTTGGAACAAAGTCCTCCCCAGGATTCAACAGGGATATTGGTTTCTTATCTCATTACATATGCTAACTCATTCAGTCCTCACATATGTATTCTCATACAGAGGGACTATACATCCTCTGTATTTTAATGTATTTCTTTTTCAGAATAGTATATTAGAATACTGAATGTTATACAAGGAATATTGAAATGTTTGGCTGACATACACTGCTTCCACTTTGAAAGAGAAAGTAAAAATGCTGCTAAGTGACCTCTACACTCTGAGAGTGTATGGAGAGTCTCAAATTTATCTTGAGATTTACTGCTTTACCTTATAACCTTAGCTTGTTATTTAATTCTGTTTATGCATAGCTTAAAACATCTCCATCATGTTACATGTCAATTTGCTGCTCAGCCATCTATAAGTGTGAACCTTACCTCCCATTCCACTGTATTTGAAAAAGTGTGCTTTGCACATGAAGTCCATCAGTGGCTATTAGCCACAGGGTATAGATGGGAGCTCTCAGTCTGGGGCGGGTGATGCACTCTATTCTTGGTGCTGGAGGGGGCAGCAGTGGGAGGGCTTCTGGTGTCCTGTCCCCACTGCTGGATCTCCTGATGGCACCTGGTATATTTTGGCCGCTGTGTGACAGAGTGTTGGACTGGATGGGCCATTGGCCTGATTCAACATTGGCTTCTCTTATGTTCTTATGTTCTTAAAGCTCATACCTTGAATAAACCTTTGTTGGTCTTAAAAGGTGCCACTGGACTCTAAATTTGTTCTACTGCTTCAGACCAACACGGCTGTCGACCTAGATCAGGAGTTAAGCTAGAGTAAAAGGTTAGCTTTTGTTGTAATTATGGCATCCAGGGTTAGCCCTACATTTATTTATATATTATAACACTTTTGTAATAACTTTAAGCAACTATGAAGAACAGTCATTCAATTACGAAAACTCTGAAGGCAGAAAAATTACTCTGGCTTCTAAATTTTCAAGCTTGCTCTTAGAACCAAAGATAATTTGTCAAGGCCTGACCCCAGGATCATCATAGTCAGGTCATGTATCAGCTGTATTTTGAATAGATGTGCTGAATTTGCCTCTTCTAAGTAAACTGTGTTTACCTTGTTGGCACATGACCAGAACTTACTGAATCAGAAGACAGTTGCCAAGTAGTAGTGCAAAAACACAAAATATCTGCAGTCCATTAAGAACAGTCAATGTACACATAGACACTTTGCCTAGGGAGCCTGGCAGGTACGGTTTCCAACCTCAAGGTGGGGTCTGGCAATCTCCCAGAATTATAATCGATCTCCAGAAGACAAAGATCACTTCCCCAGGAGGGCATGGACTCTATGGCATTAGAGGTTCCTGTCTTCCACCAACCTGACCCTACACAGACTCCACTCCCAGAACTCCAAGAATTTCCCAACATGGAGTTGGCAACCCGAGCCAGGTAAAGTAGGTAGGATTGGAATACTAGGAAGATAAGCCAGACAACTACTCCGTCACACCAAGCACAATCAAGAACAAAGCAAAGCATCTCTTTGGTAAGTCCTGTGTTTTGTTTTTTTTTAGAAAGTCCAATGAAATAATGGCATACTCAGTTAAGGTATACAACTGAAACAAATCAAAACAGTTGAGGGGGAAACCTTGCTCCTTTAACTAGCTTAACTAGCTTTGCTCCTTTAACTAGCTTCAAAGCAACACACTTCACTAGGTCAATTATTTCTGGCCAAACAGCAACCATATTTGGCAGAGGGAAGTGTTCACCTGATTCTGTGTTCTACTGCCAGAGTGCAGCACAGCATCTGCCCCAGCTTCAGGCCCCAAGTCTCATTTCTCTAGGCTCAGTCATTGGCAGTGCCAGATAAGGGTAAGGGGACAGGTAGTTCTCTTCTCCAGCAGCCCTTGTGGGAAAGAGTTTTTGGATCTGGACATAAATTGCAAAGTCAGTCAGGACTAGAATTTCAGCAAAGTTATGGCTAATATAAAGGGGTGTGTGTGGAATTCATCAGAACGCCAAACAAAGAAAACATGATTGTATCCCAAAGCTATATTATTGAACTAAAACAACTAGATGGTATAGTATATATCCAAAAAAATTGCCCTTGATATGATAGTTTTCTACATATATGGATTTATTTTTAATGTGGAAGGGCATCACTCAGTCCTGAAATTAGAAGTGCCACGATCCAGACATAGGTTTACCAACTAGATGAGATAGATTTTTAATATGGAAACAAAGAACCGTAAGGTTACATAACTGCAAAACAAAATAGTAGAGTCCACAAGTAATTTTTTCACCTTCTAAGTGGTTTGCAGTGACATCCTAAAAACATTTTCCTGGCAGTAAGCCCCAATGCATGGGCTTGAGTGGGATTCTGAGACCTGCTTAGGATGTCAGTGTTGGATATTCATTCTTTGTTCTGAAAACATATACCTATGAGTGTAGAAAACACATTTTCAACATATTTTCACCATAGTTTCGGGTGTGTCGCTGCCTGTACCCTCATCTGTGTCGATCTTTGCATAATAGCAGGCAACCGAGACCACTATGCTGCTTGTCAAACCACCAGTGAAGCATCTCAAGATGCCTTATTCTTTTATAGGAAAATCAGGGCAGATTAATTTCATTTCCAAATGCTCCACTTCTATAAAATGGACATCTCTACCTCATGTCAAAGATGTCCTTAAAACCTCACAAACATTTTGCTCATTCAAAGATTATCTACCATCTTGCACAAGGGCCCATGGCCTCTCTGTTAAAGTATCACTTGTATTTTCATAGAAAGCTTGACAACATCCTTCCTAGGAGCTTTGTTTTCAAGTATCAGGGACTGAGAGGTATGGCTGGATGGGTTTGAAGGTACTTTCCACAGTTCTGTTCTGAGGTCAAATATTTCTTACATTCCAAGCCATTCCCCCCCAAAAAAAATTGTACTTGGACAAAGCAGCTGGGAACACAACTGCCTTGTGAGTACTGAGGGGATGACTCTTGCCTTTGATCCTATGAATTGACCTTGGTTGCAATAACAGTCGAAAATTCCCCAAGACTGGACAAGACGCAAATAGATCACTCCAAGTTTCCTGTTTTCATTCAGATGTGTACAAATTACCTCAACATGCCCTCCCCCCTCCCCCAAAACACTAAGGTCTGAAAGAAACTCTTGTTATATTGTTGCCACTTAGGTTTCACTGAGCCTGCATTATCTACTCACAGCTTTAATGACTTCCTGCTGAGAGAGGCTCTGTAGAAGTCTTGGCAGCAGGGCTAAGAATAGCATTAAATGCAAGGTTATCTAGGCATTACACTCACTGTAACATGCAATTAACTCTCCTCTTCCATTTTCATTACACAATTATTCATTAATGTCAATTTAATTTTATGCATTGTTCTACATGACCGAAGGCTGATTACGGGCCTTTTCACTCCAATATCCCAAGTTAACTGGTGCCAGCCTCACTCAGGGCTGCCTAATTGCAATTTAGCCCAGACAATTCCTCCCATTTTTGCCCTCCAGTAATGGAACAACAGATCACGGGCAGGTAAAGATTTTAAGGTGGAAAGAAAGAGCAAGACTGAGATGCACTAAAAACAATCAGACCCTGAACCACCACCACCAAAAAATCCCCAAAATACACACAGGCCTAATTCAAAGACTATTCTTTCTCTTAGCTGTGATTTTAGTACAATTGCTGGTACTAAAAACAAAAACCTCTTAATTTAAATTGGCCAATGCTACCCATAGGGATCTCTTCAGTTACGCAATCCAAAAATAATACCCTATACTGCAGAGGATCAGAAAACTTTTTTATATATGATGAATCAATTCAATAATAAGTTGCACATGCTACTTACTGCACTGTTGCCATTTTTTGCTTGACTAATTAACTCTTAATTAATTTTTAAAGATAAATGGCTTTCCAGCCCAAGTACAGGGCTGTGCATATGTCTATACTTAAACATATACAGGCACACCAAAGGCAATCTTGTATAGTTTTAAAGCAACAGTCTTACAAAATTTCTTTATGAAAAATAATCTGTTCTTAAAATGTAGATTTGCAAGATTCTGCAAGAAGAGTGAACCCACAGTCCCTACATAAAAATAAACCACAAGCTTCCTTAAAATGCAAGGTAAGGTAGACAGTCTGCAGACAATATGAATTCCTATAAATTATTTCACCATTTCAGTGGTTTGCATCCAACTTCAATCTACATCTATAGGTTTTTCCAATCACATAGAAAGACAGTAGCTTAAAATGAGCAAAAAAACCCTTTAAAAGCAGGCCTTAAAGTTCCTAAAAAGAATGTTTAAAACAGTGAAATAATATTAAAACTAAGCTTTAAAACCCTTGAGTCTAAAACATCAGTCATTTAAAGTTGCATCTTTTAGAAAAGTCAGCATCAGCTGTTGTTCTATATCACCCAATGATTGCTATATAAGATCAGATGCAATCTTTAATCCAGAGACCCAAAATTCTTCCACACACTGCTTTGTTCAAGGATCCCGCTTTCCACTGAACAGATGGTGCTACTTACAAGCCACCCTGCAACCCATACAAAGAAATTTGCTTTTAAGTAAATAGTTTATTGCTTCTATTTGCTTTTTCTAATAGTTTGCTTTATGACATCATTATAGTAGCTCCTTTCACATTAGGTTGCCAACCTCCAGGTAGGACCAGGAGATTTCCTGGGATTACCACTGTTCTCCAGACAACAGAGACCAGTTCCCCTGGAGAAAATGGCTGTCTTGGAAGGTGGAGTCATTGGCATTATACACTTTCCAAACCTCACTCATTCCAGGCTCCACCCCAAATCTCCAGGAACTGTGATCTGACAAGCTTACTTTCAGTCAGGAGTCAGTTGCTATTTCATCTAAAGGGAGTCAGGAATAAACTGGAAATATACAACTGTTCTGCAACTTGTCGGCACATCTAAGTAGTCCACTGGATCTTGCAGATAATTTTTGTAAGTAAACATTTTATAGTTGAATGCAGAAATGTTTTAGAAGTGTTACATTGGAGTTGAGTAGGGAATCAGCAATTTACTTTCAAGCTATGATAAAATAAATGAGTTGTGTACATATAATATATTTTCTTGGTTTGCACCATTTTCAAATTTTTGTTTAAGGTACCTGTTAAAACATGATTATAAACATTAATTTCAAGCTATAGCTTACTAGGCATCCCACTTTTTTCTGCTTTCTATTATTTATTTATTTTGTCTTATTACAAATGCTGTTCTAAACAATTCCTTAATCTAATTCAGAAATGTTACTTCTTTAATTTTTATTTTGTTTTTCCGTTAAAAAACATGTGTACAACCACAGTTTAATTATGCGAATTGTTTGGCAGGCCTTTTCTTTTAAAATACAGATGTGCAATGGCATTTATATATAATTGGTAGGAATCTAATTTTATTTTTTAAAAAATCTGCATTAAATGAAAATCTAGACAGCTATTATATGACGAGACAAAAAAGAAAGTCTGATGTTAATATATAATTCTATAAGCTCAAGCAATACCTCCATCTACTTTAATGTACCTAAATAATTGTGTAAACTAACAGGTCATCATTGCCAATGATGATTTTCTTACAGTGTACAAGACTATAAAATATATTTTAAAATTCCCACAATAGGTTTTAACATAATTGGGTCAATATGTGCACTTAAAACTCCCTTTGCTATTACAAGGTTCATAACTGCTATTCAGGGGACTTTAAAACTATGGATTTTTAAAAGCACATTTAATTTTTAAAAAACTGGGAGTTATATATGGACTGAGGTGAAAAAGTGGCAAAGATTAGGGAAATACAAGTAACAGCAGGCTTCACTACGATCCGCCGGAACACTGCACATTCCCATTCGGCATGCAATATTTCAGCTCCCACAGAATTACTAAAGGTGCAAGACACCTAGAAATGTGTTAAAGACACAAGCCACTTAAGATTCCCTCGTAATATATGGCAGTATTATAAGAGCCCAACATTTAGTTTAACTTTGCATGATTGTCCATCACCTTTGTGTCTTCCTGTTTATAATTTTTCTTTCAACAATCATCTTGCATTTATGACATTGATCTTTTCTTCCAATGAGTTCATGTTATATAACCTTTTTTTTTAAAAAAAACCCTTCATGCTCCATTTGCTTTTCTTCTTTGTGTTTTATGAATATAGTTGGTTTCATTATCTGTATTAGAAAAAAATCGACTAACAGAATGCTAGGGTTACAAGCCCCCAGGTGGGAGTGGGGGAACCCCCACTTTTGCAGGCTCTTGCCTGCTACCAACCAGCTGGCTGGTAGGAAGAAATCTTGCCCCCAACTGACCTTTTTGTGCCTATTTCAGTTTCAGGCCTACTTCTGGTTGGGCTGACACTCTGGTTTTGTGTCAAATTCCATGGTTTGAAGCTGAATTTACCATAGAGTTTTGCCCAAAAACCAGAGTGTCACCCCTAGCCAGAAGTAGGCCTGAAACCAGAAGTAGGCCCCAAAATGCCCAACATCACTTCCAGTCTCCTGGAAAGATGTCAGGAGACCCCCCTGGCCAGGTAAGTTGACCAGGCAACCCTACAGAATGCTCTTGGGGTCTGAAAGCCTTAAAGTCAAAATTTTCTCAAATAGTTACTGCAAAGATTACACTGAATTATCTTTGAAGCACTCAATTTCTTGAAGTATAAAACTGACAAGGATGATGATGATGATTAATTTGCCATCAAGTTGCAGTCAACTTATGATGACCCTGCGGCATTTTCATGTTCAGAGGTGGTTTACTGTTGTCTGCTTCTGCATAGTAACCCTGGATTTCCTTGGTGGTCTCCAATCCAAGTAATAACCAGGGCTGACTCTGATCCATGGAGAATAATACTTCTGAAAGCTTTCATGTACAAGCTCCATGGAAATTAATATTTGTGTGATACCACTTGTGTATTCTTCAACACCAATTTCTATTTAAATGTGACTCACAAATGATAGCTTCAGAATTGTGCCCTTAAACATATTTTACAATATATTATAGTTTTTAAATTTAGCAGCACACCATTACTTGTAAATGAGAGCATATCTGAGATGAGAAGAACCCTATATAGAACTATTAAACTGTGGCGGCTACAGTCACGGATGGCTTCAAGAGGGAATTAGATAAGCATATCGTGGTTATTAGCCACAAGGTATAGATAGGGACTCTGGGTCAAGTGATGCTCTGTATTCTTGGTGCTTGGGGGGGGGAGTCAACAGTGGGAGGTCTTCTAGTGTCCTAGCCCCACTGGTGGACCTCCTGATGGCACCTGTTATTTTTGGCCACTGTGTGACACAGAGTGTTGGACTGGATGGGCCATTGGCCCGATCCAACATTGGCTTCTCTTATGTTCTCATGTTCATTCCTGATTTCCTGAACTGTCATTTGCTCTGTGCAGTCTCTTGTAACTGTTGGGGTTTTTTTAACCTCAGAACACTGAGCTCTGCAACTGACCAATCAGAGAGTGGGGGTGCAAGGAGACAGCAGCCTGGCAGCCATGGGGGAATCAATGGGGAAGCACATTTTACCCCCTTTGACCCCCTTAGGGGTAGAATTTCTAAAAATCCCTTCTTAGTGAGCATCTGTGCCATGGTAGGAGCGCTCTCCCTGAATTTCTTGTTTCTAGGTCTAGGGGTTTGGCCTGGGCGTTGATTTTATGGCGAGGGGACTTTCTTTTATATAGATAGATGATGTGATCAAAGTACAATAGCCTCAGTCTGGCCATTTTAGCTTGTAGGGAGAGTTCAGACGTGAGTTGATCTAGAACCCATTTAGTTGTCTTTCTTAATGTACATGGTTTCTAGGGCTGCCAGCCTCCCTCAGTGGAGGTGGGGACCCTCACCACCAGCCCCCCACTGCCAATCAGGGGGCTGGTGGGGGGACTTAGCATGAGAAAGAGGAAGGCCCAGGCCACATTGCTGACATTGCACAGGAAGTGACATCATCTTACTAGCAACGTCTGGGTGATCTAGTATTTGGGCAAAAACTCTACAGTAGAAACCATTTTTTACCATAGAGGTTTTGCCCAAATACCAGAATGTCACAGCAATGTCACCACATGGTAATGTCACTTCCTGTGTGACACCAGTGTCATGGCCTGGGCCTTCCTCTTTCTCATGGTAATTCCCCCCTCCAATCCCGACTGGTTGGCAGGAGGGACCTGGCAACCCTAATAGTATCTGTAATACTCTCCTCCAACATCACATTTCAAATTAATCAGCTTTCTGTTATCTAAGTATTAAACTTGCTATATGCAAAGTATGCAAGTTTGGCTTTGAAACAGTATCACTGGTAAATAAATTCCATTTTTTCATGTTAAGAGACTCCATCTAAATATTTTAGATAGCCACTGACCACTGCCTGGGCATCTGCATGATGATTCTTATTGCTGTGATCAGCATTTGTGGCTGAAATGGTGATGGGATAATTTCCCCACTGAAAGTCATTTTTGCCACTAATGGCTAGCATAACATCTGGACTAATCTACTGTTCCTGGGTAAGGTAGTGGAGAAGGTGCTGGCAACATAGCTCCAAGCTTTCCAGAAGGATACTAATATCCTGGACCCCTTCCAGTCTGGTTTTCACTCTGCCCATAGGACAGAGACGGTGTTGGTCACCTTAATGGATGACCTTTGGAAACACCAGGATCAAGGTGGATCAGTACTGCTGATACTTCTTGATCTGTTGGTAGCGTTAGATATGGTTGACTATGATCTGTTGACCCACCGCCTCACCGATGTGGGGATAAGGGGGTTTGCCTTGCAGTGGCTGACCTCCTTTCTCCAAGGTTGGGGAAAGAGAGTGGCAGTGGGGGGGGGAATTATCCCAGCAACACTTGCTAGAATGTGGTGTGCCGCAGGGGTTGATGCTCTCCAATGCTGTTTAATATCTACATGCGCCCCCTTGCCCAGATTATCCAGAGGTACGGGCTGGGTTGTCACCAATATGAGGATGACACCCAGCTCTGTCTATTGACGGATGGCCACCCGGACTCTGCCCCAGAAAATCTGAACAGGGCATTATAAGCTGTGGCTAGTTGGTTACAAAAGAGCAGACTGAAATTGAATCCATCGAAGACGGAGGTCCTGTACCTGGGTTATGGGGGACTGGGATCAGGGACTGAGCTTCCAACCTTTGATGGGACCCTATTGGTGCCAGCTCTGAAGGTGAAGAGCCTGGGGGCATTCCTGGATGCCTCACTAACTATAGAGGCCCAGGTTGCTGCCACTGCCAGGGCTTCCATCTGAGACAGATCAGACAGTTGGCCCCATAGCTCACTTCCAGGGATCTGGCTACAGTGACTCATGCAATGGTCACTTCCAGATTAGATTATTGTAATTCTCTCTACATGGGGCTGCCCTTGATTCTGCTCCAGAAACTGCAACTGGTGCAGAACGCAGCAGCACAGGTATGTTGCCCACATCTGCCTGGTGCTGTGTGAACTGCACTGGCTGCCTATTGAGTACCGAATCCATATCAAGGTGTCGATGCTTACCTTAAAGCCCTATATGGCTAAGGGCTCACATATCTGCGAGACCACCTCTCCCTCCATGAGCCCTGAAGGGCTTTATGATCTGCCAGTCAACATCTTCTGGTGGTTCCTGGTCCCAGGGACATCTGTCTCACCTTGACTAGGGCCCCTACCTGGTGGAATGAGCTCCCATACAAGATCAGGGCCCTGTGGGACCTTTTACAGTTCCGCAGGGCCTGCAAGACAGAGCCCTTCTGCCACACATTTAACTAGAGTAATGGACATCCCTCCCTCTTTACTGGGCTTCCCCTCAGCGGGTCAGAACTGCATACCAGAGATGGCATCTGTGAGGTTTTGATTTCAAAGACAATGGCACTGGATGAAGGTTATTGTGGTATTTTACTAGTGTTTTAATTGCGTTAATTTTGTATATTGTATTTTATCAAATTTGATGTAACCTGCCCTGAGCCTGTCATGCAGGGCGGGTGGGATATATGTCGAATAAAATAAAAAAATAAATAAATAAGACCAAACTCTTCCAGTCAAGAGCCTTTGGCCTTGCCAGGACTTTCTTCTTCTTCAACCTTCTAATGTGTAAACAAATAACAACTTGAATTAACATGAGGGTCTGTTATCCTAGTGTGAAGTAATGGCTGGTTGTCAGACATAGGCCAGAGCATTCTTGGTTCATTTCATTACTCAGCTATAAAACTTAATAGGTGAGACAATCTCTCTCTCTCCAAGTCTAATCAGCTTTGCAAAATTGTTGCGCTGATGAAGAGGGAAGCACCATGTGCACTGTCCTGATCTCCTTGGGGGGAAGTAAGGGATAAAAATAAAGGAGAAATAACTGAAGAGGGCCCCAGTTACTGCAATACAGAGCCAGAAGTTCTGTAGTGTATTTAGTTTAATGATTAATCCAGTGCTAGTGAAAAGTATTCATAACTCCTGACAGGAAAGTAGTAGTAAAAAAACCTCCCAAACTAAAACACAATACCATAGTATCAGCATCAGCTGAGGAAAAGACAATCACAAATGGTAACTGTTAGAAGTGGATCCTCAAAGAGTGCCTTATGGTTTTTAACTATAACTATACAGTCTGTAATCTATATTTTATTCTGGGACATGAAATTTGGACAAGAGCAATATTATGGCTGCCAAGTGGTGACCAGACTTTGCAGTAGACTTCCTGTATTTAGTGTTCCCTGTCATCTGGCAAGTGGTCTTTTTGACCTGACATGTGCCTTGTGTACTTCTGTGGCCAAGATGCAAAATGGGATTATAATGATGTTCTACAGACAGCAGCTCTTGTTTGGGTGGCTTGACCAAGATATATGAAGCTTGCCTGAGGCTGGAGTTGGAGTAGGAGTTGTACACTTGTTTAACTCAGCAACTAGACCCTCTTTGTTACAGACAGCAAACTTCTTTCACCCCCTCCATGAACTGAGAGGATGTCAAGAGCCTGCCTTCTGTTTATTCATAAACCCTTTCAGCATGCATGGGAACCACACTCAAGGCCGCTGTTTAAAAAAAGCTGTTACTGAGTGGGTTGGTTACTCTGAATGTCAAGCATATTAACTCCCCCCCCCAATGAAGTACATTCCTCACCAAAAGAGCACTTTCTTGCAGCACAAATTAGTCAAACCAATTGTTTTTCTTTATAGTAATTTGGCTGCCAAATTTTATTCTAAGAAAAGACAAGCTCTTTGACATATAGTAATCTGAAAGTAAAAGCAATTGAGTTAGACAAACTCTTCAACTAACAACAAGAGTATGCTACAATTTTCAGTTCAGTATCTACCGTTATCATGGACTGAATCTTACCCAGAAACTTCCTTATATCCTAAACCTTGTGTCTATTGATTATTTATAAATTTAAAACACTTCTATCTTATTCATCTATTCCCCTGCTCCCCCAAAAGAATCCACAGGGTGACTTATAATAAAATTTAATATGTAGCGGTGACAGGGCTCTTTTTGTAGAAAAAGCCCAGCAGGAACTCATTAGCATAATAGGCCACACCCAACAGCAGAAACTCATTAGCACATTAGGCCACACCCCCATGTTACCAGAAGTGTGGTCATCCAGCCACACCCACCTTTTGCTTCTTATTCTGTTTACCTTGTTTGTTGCCAAAACCCAGGGCTTTTTTTGTAGCAGGAACTCCTTTGCATGTTAGGCCACACACACCTAATGTGGCCAGTCCTAATGAGTTTCTGCTGTTGGGTGTGGCCTATTACGCTAATAAGTTCCTGTTGGGCATGGCCAACTTGGGAACCAGCCGGAACTCCGTTCCTGTGCATTCCTGCCCCAAAATAGCCTTGGCTGTGATGGATTGCACATGAAAAGCAGGTTTTAAAATGCTGCTAGTTCAGCAGATCCTTATAGCGAGTTGTAGGGCTGCTATGATAAATTCTAATAAATTAAATGACTTTCAGCTTAGCAAAAAAGCCTACAAGGCTCTATTAAAGTCAAAAAAATGTGCTCATGTGCTATCTAAGTGGAAAACTCTAATAGAGATTACTAAGAACAGGGATAATGTGGGATTCTGGAAGTTTGTGTCTGGAGTACATGGGAATAAAAGTAATATGATGGCAAGTGTTATACCCGCTGTGATTTGGGAAAAACACTTTGAGGTATTATATTGTGATCCACAGCTGACCCCTTCTATGGTAGTCCCTTCAGAGATCTTGCCTATTTGGCCCCCAGTTACATCAGAAGAGGTCACCTTAATGATTAAGCAGTAAAAAAATGGGAAGGCTCCTGGGAGTGATTTCATTCCCCCAGATCTTCTTAAGAGTAACGTTGACTGGTGGTCACCGATACTGGCCAGACTTTTTACCCATATTGACCATACTGCTCAGATTCCATCAGACTGGGGCCTTGCAATTATTAATCCTATATACAAGAAAGGTATCAGGTCAGACCCTAATAATTATCGTCCGATTAGTCTCTTAAATACCATCGGCAAATTGTACTCCAGACATCTGCAAATTAAATTACATAATTGGCTTGAACATGATAATTATTTAAGTAAAGAACAGGCGGGCTTTACCCAGGGTCGTTCAACTCTTGATCATTGTCTTGTTCTAGATTATTTTATTCAAAAATATGTTAGAGTAGCTAAGAAATCTCTTTTTGTCGCCTTTGTGGATCTGAAGGCGGCCTTTGATTCTGTCTCTCGGGGAAGACTTTGGGCAAAGCTGAATTCCTCAACTATAGATAAAAGACTTTTACATCTGATGATTAAAGTGCATGAGAACACGCAACTACAAATCAGATGTAACAGTGAAGGAATGTTATCTAAATTCATCCCCTCCCAGAAGGGAGTAAAACAGGGTTGTTTACTCGCCCCCTCCTTGTTTAATATTTATGTTAACTCCCTTATTCAGTCTCTTCATGGAGTAGATGTGCATGCCCCTAACTTCTCAGGAGGAGAGGGGTTCCAATTCTGATGTACGCAGATGATGCTATCCTACTGTCCCAAACTAGAGTTGGTCTTAACCGGGCCTTAAGAATCTTTAGCAAGAAATGTAACGAGGAACTATTAACGATTAATTATTCTAAAACCAAGATTATTCGTTTTAATAGGGCTTATAAGAAAGATACTTGGAGAATAAACGGACACCCTATAGAGCAAGTTAAAACATACAAGTATCTGGGGGTAACCTTCAGTTATAATGGCAGCTCCTCAGCGCATATAAGTTCTACAGTCTGCTCAGCTGAGAGAAATGCTAATGCTATTATTAGATTCTTCAGGATGGAAGGCCAAGGTGTAATTCAAGCGGCCTTAAAATTGTTTGATGCAAAGATTTTAACCCAACTCACATATGGTATGCAAGTAATTACTTTAAGTGATAATAATTTTAAGGACCTGGAAAAAGTTCAATCTAAATTTATTAGAGCACTATTTAATGCGCCTAAATGTACAGCAAATGTAGTTCTTAGGCAGGAGATTGGGGTGCCAAGAGTGAAAACGAAAATTTGGATTGCTTCGATTTATTACTGGTTAAGAACGCATTTGAAACCTACAGGCCTAATTCCATCCTTTTTAGCTGCCACCCCATATCCCGAATGGTCCTCCAAAATATTGGTCAAACTTGGTTCAATTGGGCTTCATCCTGTAAGTCTTTTCGATCTAGGATTGACCAAAGCTAAATCTATAGTATCCCAACGTCTAATGGATATAGAGGCGCAGACAGAAGAAGCGCTTCTACCCTCGAGATATGGAGTTTTAAAATCTTGGGCAGGTTTTGCACCTGCTCCTTATCTTTCTAACATTATATATGATGGCTATAGATGGGCTTTTTCTAGAGCTCGTTTTGATGCCTTACCCTCTAATTTATTACAAGGAAGGTTCTTGCGTTGGCCTATCTCCCAAAGATGTTGTCCCTGTACAGGTCTTGAGATAGAGTCGGTCCCACATATTCTTTTACATTGTAACTTTTACGCTACGGAGAGGCAGCTGTTAATTTTCCCATTGTTGTCTACATTTAAACCTCTGGATGTCCACTTGAAATTTGCAGAATCAAGGATTCTAACCTTTTTGTTGGAAGATCGGAAAGAGAGGATATCTTTAGCTGTGGCAAAATTTTGCTTCCTCGCACTTAAAAAGAGGAAGCTTGTACCTCAGACAGCAAGTCAATGATAAAGTAGTATTGCTCCTGTTTCCACCTTAATGATACACTGTGTTGCTCCCGCTTTTGCTTTTAATGCTGTTTTATATATTTATTTAATTTTATGTATCTACCATGTATTTTACCTCAATCCTTTTTTTTGGAAATATTTTATATTGGCTGGTCGCTTGACCGTACTAATAAACTTGACTTGACTTGACTTGGGAACCAGCCGGAACTCCGTTCCTGTGCATTCCTGCCCCAAAATAGCCTTGGCTGTGATGGATTGCACATGAAAAGCAGGTTTTAAAATGCTGCTAGTTCAGAGAGCCTGGGAGGTAAGGAGTTAATCTTATGCGAAGTAGAGAACTTGTTTGATTGGCTGCTCTATATGCTGTCTGACTGGCCAATGTCAGCTGAAAGAAAGTATAGGATCAGCTGTGTACTGGAGGGGGAAAGGGCTTTTGGTCTGGAGTCAACAAGCCAATGAGTCGACTTCTGACGGAGAAAGAGATGGCTGGAGTCAGTGGTTCTGACAGGATTTTCTTCTAGAAAGCTAAAAATTGCTTTACATAGACATAAGTACTAGGAGAGAGATTTGGCAAGGGTGACTGGGTTGTTAGGCTGTAACTCCCACTCAAGCCAAACAGAAGAGGGTTATTGCTTCTTAGGGGAAAAAAGAATAATTCCTGCCAGTTAAAAAGGGATTGAGCTCTGTCTGTGGTGAAGAGAATAAGGTTTAGACACCTCAGGAGTTAGTGGAAAAGTGTGTTTTCAAAAGGGAGGAAGTTAAATACTTTAAGAAAGAGCAAATCTCTAGGAAACTCTGTGAAGTAATATTGAAACTACTAAAATATACTAAGCAAAATACCTCTCACTGAAAAGATCTAGAAATCTCTGAAAATAAGCTACAACACCACATTCTTGTTTGCCTTAAGAATTCATCACTGTACAAAATATAACATTTACCTCAGTATTTCTAAACCTTGATTTCTCCTCTCTCTCTCTCTCTCTCTCTCTCTCTCTCTCCACATATATATTCCCTGCCTGTTAAATAAAAATCTTTTATTCTGGTTTAAAAGTTATACAGTCTCAAGTGCCATTTCAAAGGGTTTAAGACAAAAGGGCTCCTGTTTTTCCCTCAGGTTCCTGTGGTGGATCCAAAGCCAAAATATATCTCTGTCAAAGGGTGGGACAATCATGTCTTTTAAGACAAAGTAGAAATACATGCTACTGAGCGGCAGCTCAGACACAGAAGGGAACTAAGTTCTGACAGGGAAAATCTGCCTGGGAGTTGGGAAAGGGCAGGTGTTCATTATAGTAGCAATATAAAAAACAAGCCCAACAAAAAACAAGCTAGCAGATACCCACCCACAATTTTTGTCAATTAAGCTAGAAACTGACAAACAGTAACAAAGAAGCATCATCCTTAATTTTTCACCAGTGTGACAACATGATTCCGCCCCGCGCAGGAATTTCTGAATCTAGTATTTATTTGGGATCAAGCCTGTGATCCACTTTGGATTTCTTGTGGAGAAAAGTGGGTTACAAATATATTTTAAATGAACGAATAAATAAATACATAAAAGCTACAAATGTTGATGGGCTGCAGTTAGGAAGGGGTTTTCTTGTGCTTCAGTCTACAGGATCAGAAAGGACTGCTGGGGAGACAGGAAAGTGGAGAGATCCATGATCACCAACACCTTCCACTGACAGATTATTGATCCAATTCAATAATTGCCATAAGACCTTCAGTGTTATTGTATCCTATACAACAGGTGTCAATACAGGCCCAACTGAAGCTAGTGTGTAAGCAAAAACTGGCAGCCATGATTTTGACTCATGAGGTAAAAGAATCCTACAAATTTCCCATGTTCAAGATGAATCAATGAGTTCCTGATATTTGTCCGCATTTCTAGTCTTTAGAGTTCACCAATGGGATTCACACAACCGTTAAATGCATTTAACTTTGCAAAGCATGTATAGCATATGACTTATTAAAAGGAGGGCATAATACAACTGTGCAGACTCTGCAACCTGGTAATTCCTGTACTGAAAAACCTCAACGGGACACTGTATCACGCTGAAATTAATGAGTAACTCTTTAGTCCCTCTCAAACGAGTTTTTCTTCCGTCTAAAGTACTTTCAAAAAACAGTAGTTGAGTTATGTTTTATTCTTCAGTCAGTGTACTCTTTTCACTACCCAGTATTTTGTCTCCAGAAAATTTCAGAAAATCTTTCAAACTGACAACAAAGATTCCAGACTATCTAACAATGGATTGATTCCTTTTACAGGAACTCACAGGATTCTTTAAACAGTTTCAGTAGTCCTGACTAGCCCAATTTTGTCAGCACTTGGAAGCTAAGCACATTTGGCTGTGGTTAAGTACCTGGATGGTAGACTACCAAGGAAGACTGAGATTGCTATGTGGAAGAAAGCAATGAAAAACCATCTCTACTCATCTCTTGCCTTGAAAACCTCTTGGCATCACCATGAGCTGGCTATGATTTGACAGCACACAATTGTTGTTGTTGTTGCTGCTGTTGTTACCTCTTGTTAGAAACTGCCAGTTCCCCATACTCACCAATATTTCATAGACATAAGTAGGTGCTCCTCAAGGATTACTGCCTATTCACCACTGTCTTGACACATTGCTCAAGGTTCTAGTGGGTATGCTGTATATGATGTGTATGATTCCTTTGAAATAGGCCGTCCTGCAATGCTTGAAAGGTAAAAGGATGTTTGGATAAAGCTACACTAGAAACATAATCTAGCAGCATGAGTTTGAAATATATCCTAGCATCTGTAATATGAAATTGTAGGGCAGGCACTACGTGGCACCTTATTATTTAAATGTATGCATTTACATAATTATGCACAAGACACAAGATGCATCTTCACCAACTCAGAGATTTAACTTCTGGAGACAGGGGTCTGAATGTGTTCTGTTTTAATCATTTTTATATATTTACATGTTTTTAATTATGTTAAATGTTATTATTGTTTGCCACCTTGGGGACCCTAATAAAATAAATACTAAATAACATTCAACAGGTGAATCACTTCCCACATCTGCCTCTCTGTGCTGAAAAAATGGCACTGACTGAATTTCTGGCTGTCCCAGCAGAAGCTTAAAACACCACTTTTGGGTCAGGAAAAAACAATTTAGTGATAGTCTAGTGGCCTGGTTCCACTTTTTCTACAAGCAGACTAGTTTGTTCATGCCCATTTTGAACTTCTGTGCTGCCTGGGGAAAAAAAAAAGAAATATGCTAATAGTGAGGCTAGTCTGCTTTTGATGCACAGGCAGAACTTTCATTAACGCTAATGGGAATTATGCACACACATGGAGAAAAATATACCACATGGTGATAATGGCTTGCATTTATATAATGTCATCTCTCTCAAATCACTTCCTAACTGTTTGACTGCTAATCTGATCAGAAAGTCTGTTTGTTATCTCTAATACTGCACCCCAAGAGGGATATCATTTTAACACTTGATTGAGAGCCCACATTTTGTTCATCTATCAACTTCTGTGTTTTACTAGTGGACAACAGGCATTCCATAAACATAATATGGCAATCCCATTTACAATTCTCAAAACAAGCAAAAATCATACCAACCATGTTTTGAAATTGCAGAATAGTGTATTTTACAGCTAGGGTGGCTGTATTCACATCTGCTTCTCCACTTGTTACCTCTAAATTTGCTTAGTGATTACAGCCTGGAGCTATCAGGACTCTTCTGTGGATGGAACAATCTCCACGCAAATAACTCAACTTTCTCACCTCCCCCATACTACTGCAGCCCAAAATCCCCCCCCCATGAAGTATTTTGGAAGGTGTTTTGAGTAGTAGCAGGAGGAGGAAGGCAAGGAAGTTGCACTCTCTGGGCAGAAATCATTCCATGTGTGCAAATGCTCTGGTGGATCCAAATAAACATCCTTGCTAATATAATTTCTTTAAGGATGCAATCATACCCAAATATCTTGGGAGCTATCCACCTGATACATAGTAGATATGTACCTTAGGGGCAGAAGTGTTAGATCACATCTCAAGAACAAACATGCTTCAGATTACCATAGATAATTTTGGAATCTTCCACTTTTAAACAATATTTCAGCAAAACGATCCTCAAAGCCATCAAATCTTACCTATGTAACAATAAGAATTCTCCTGTTGTGTTGAGAGCTGATTCTGGCAAACTTGCATGTATGCTATGGGTTAATGACATAACAAGAAATGACTTCCAGCTATGTGTGGGCCTTTTCTGAAAGTCAGTTATGATTATCCATGGGGTATGAGGCATGGCTTGTGCTAAATAGCTGACCATGTAAGTTAACGGCACAACACAGGACGAATACCCCCTCTAAGCTGTGGAGTCTTGTGAGCAAGAATTCTATTTTGTGAGCTACTGGAATTAAAGTTGTGAGAGAGCAATTTGGCTGCTGCATAAATTAGTTTGCTCTGGAGCTATCCTTCCTGAGCTAAGATAAAAATGTGTTGAGCCGGAGTCTAAAAAATTTTTGAGCTAACTCACACTAACTCAGTTTAGAGGGAACACTGTACAGGACTCCAGATTATATCTCCTTTTCCATGAAAAAGAAAAAAAAACACACAATTTGAGATTTTTCTTTTCACAAGAGATGCAGATCCCACAGATTCCACACACAAGGTGACCAGCCACTGGAGTAGACTTTTTTTTAATACATGTCAACCTCTGGCATGCTGTCAGAACTAAAAGTGTGATCCTATGCCAAGCTACTCCAGCCAAAGGCCACAAAGTCAGTGCACTTATGCTAGAATGTATAGGACTGCACTGTAGTTGAAATTATTGGATTGGATTCAGAGTAGTGCTTCCTCATGTACAAGGATTTCCATGTCCTCCTGTGGGGGCCTGAAATGCCTACAAATTCGAATTTGGTAAAAGTTTTGGGGCTGCTGCCGTGGGGGTTTGAGAAAGTTGTACTCCACAGGCATGGAAATCCTTGCATCCATAGAAACACTGCTCTGGATCCAAACCATTGTATTCATGTTATGTGATATAAAGGCTTGGTCTGGTGGTATTTTCGTCTGCAGTGACAGTTCACACATGCAGTGCTTGATGTTGTGCTCATGCATGTATATATGCATATCAACTGACTCCAGAATTTCCCTTGACTTCCTCTTTCCCCATACATTTGCAACCATATTAGAGCTATCATCGTTACAGTAGTGTCCTTTTTCTGGCTGGGGGGCAAGTCCATTGTGTCACTGCTTCTTTACTATAACCTTGCCATAACAGGTTGTTAGAATGTAGGACACCAGCATAATTTGTCTAAATGAAATTCTGTGTGTGTGTGTTAGTGCCGTCAGGTCGCTAGCAGTATGGTTTAAAGCAGGCAGGCAGGCAGGTGAATCATCTCCAGCCCTGCAATTGTTTTGGTCTTGCCACATTCTTAAGCATTCAATGAAACATCACCAGCACTTTATGATTTATGACCTATTTATAATTGACTTGTTTTAGATGATTCTATGTGGATTTTAATTGTTATTTATGTGTTAAACAGTGTAAGCTGCCCTTAGCCTGCTTTTGTGGGGAGGGTGGTGTACAAATTAAATAAATAAGTATATAAAAAAATGTCTTCTGTCAATTTTGTCCTGTGAACCCGTATTTCACCAGGCTGCTGTGCTGTGGCAATTGGCACTGGGGCCATGAGTCCGAAGAAGGGCCATGGGTGCTTCAAAGATAAACAGCCTGCACCTAGGACTTCCCCCAAGTGACCTCCCCCTGCCTTGTCCTCCTGTGACGATGAAGATGGGAATGTGGTACAGCAGGCCACTTTAGAAAGGCTGGCTGCTTTTGGGCAGGCCTCTGGTTTTACCCCTCCTTTACAGCCAGCGGTTGGTGGGGAAGGGGGTTGGAAGAAGACTAGGCTTGCCTCTACTAGACAATTTCAGGCCAGTATTCTTACCCGTTTGTCTTTGTTGGAAGGCAGGGGCTCCACCTCCTCTGGGACCAGTGGCAGTAGCTTCTCTCCTTGAGTTGTGCAGCTCAGAGGGCTGGAGTTCCAGGGTGATAGCCTGGGCTGCTGGGCATGAGCCATGTCAGGATGGCTATGGCCTGGGACAGGGTGGCTCACCCATTTTTTGGCAAAGGAGGGGTCTGGGTTACCCCTGGCCTTGGTTATTGCCAAAAGCTTGTTTGGCCCTTGCCGTTTGAGTTGATGTAAATACTTAAATAAAGTGGCCCATTAGTTAACCCAAAACCTGTGTCTGTCTCCATCTTCTGACTTGAAGGGGGGCAACTTTTGTTGGTTTGATCACAACACAGGCTGAAGTTGGACAATAATATTTTAATTGTTGTTTATCTCTACCTATAGTTTGGGAGACATTTCTCAGGAAACTTATCTAGTTTATTATGGGATAAGGGTTTTTTTAAGGCACTTTCTGAAAAAGGATAGATATTGTTCTGTTTTTAGTTCTTGTTGTTAGTCATCCTGAGCCTATCAGAAGGGTGGCATATATATATTTTAAATAAGTTATGCAATGCAAATGCTAGGTTTCCCACTAAGTAAACATTCAACATGGAACTTGTAAGCAGTCATGGCTTCCCTGATGAGTGTACCTATATGATTCGTTGCTTTCGTGCTTCAGATTCTTAGATTCAGATTCTTACTTAACACCCATTAGGTGTGGTTTTTAAAAAGAATATGTGTTGAAATGGCTATTGCTTCAGTAACTGTTACTCCCCACCTTAAATACAACAGCTCTTATGAATGTGTTGATAATCTGATAGTGATAAGATAGCTGCCACTGAAGTTTTAACGTCCATTGTGATGAAAGATTTTTTTTAAAAAAGGAATGAACTGTCTTACTCTGCCTTCTCCACCCTCCTTTTTATTCCCACCTCATTTCCAGTTGCCTGGCACATTTATATTTCATAAAACAAGATGTCTCTAATAACCTGATACAGAGCCCACTGATCTGCCCTGATGTTTAGAATGGCACCAACACATTTCACAAGATATTTTACTCCGTTCTTTCCAGTCGTTTCTTTTCCTTAAGGGGGTGTCATTATTATGTTCTCTCTCTGCCTGTTAGTATAATTTTAATTTATCATTAAGCAACACTTTGCTTTTTAACATAAAGAATTCAGTGTGCTTGATGGAGCAATACTTCATGGAAAGTTAGTTCCTCCACAGCAACAACTGTTTGGAAAAAGACGAGTTTATTAATTTATCAGAGCCTTATGTTCAATTTCAGATTTTTTAGCTTAGGAACTAACAATCATCCGCACCTGTTACCAATTAAAGTATTAATGGCACATCAATCAAAGAAAAATCACTGCAAAAGGAGATTACACAAGCTCTATACTCATGTCAGGGTTTTTTTGGAAGTCGTCCTTTATTTCCCAAAAGAAATTAAATCCATAAACTATCCAGCACTGATTCCAGACGTGGGTTTTTTTTTTGCTAGGATGTCTGCAGTGGTTTAACACCTGAGCCTTGGGGGGGGCAAGTCTTTTGCATCAAGGAAAGAACTGGGTGTCCTGTATTTAAAAGGTAATAACATTGCTTTAAACACAAATACCAGCAGGACACTCTAAATGCTTTTACAAAGCTTGACAAAAGTTAATTACTAGGTTTACAAAGGCCCATAAAGTGCTAGTAAAGCTCACGATTGATGGGATCTTATTGTTACTCACACTTTTTAAATGTTTACCTGTAACAGGCAGGACATTGTCGCACACAGAGAAACACTGCATGAGAAATGTCTAAGTTCATCACCTTTTTATATTTAATAAAAACTACAGAGTTTAGACAGCTGTTATAGGGGCAGACCTAGAAGAATGGGGTGGGGTACTGTGGGAGTATAGGAAAGCTGTGGCAACTAAAAGCATGTCTGTGACTTAAAATACATTATTTTTAAAAACTACCTTCTGTTTTGGGAGCTCATTCTCTGCAATAGCAAATAGTGTACAGACAGTACATCATGATTTTGTAAGCATTCTGCACATCACAATTCACTCGTAAATCTGAAAAATAATTGTTAATTGAATAGATCTTCCCATTTTGTTGCATGTGAGTGACTGCATGTGTGAATAGAGCTTGCTTTTTTGGCAGGGTTTTTCCATTCCCTTTTTGGACAATTGCTTAGAAATTTCCAGGAAGGAGTATGGGTGTGATTTTAAAATGGTATTTATTTTTATATCCTCCTTGATCCTCCTCCTAATACTAGGAACTCTGAGTTAGCAATATAAAATGGTAAGTGTACATCGTAATCATAAACCCATTTACTGATAAGTAAGACTCAGGAATAAGAGTTAGTACTGCAAAATTAACATTTTTAGGAAGTAATGTACAAACTATACTCCTTTGAGAAGGAAATACAATTGTGAATTGAATTAATCTACTTTACTTCCTTCCTTATTTCAATATATAAAAAGACCCCCAGGCCCTGACGGGGATGGCCCAGGCTAGCCTGATCTTGTAGATCTCAGAAACTAAGCAGCACCAGCCCTGGTTAGGATTGCCATCCCCCCAATGGGGATGGGGGGTTAACTGGTTTTGGGGGGCCCAATCTACCACCACACAGCTGACCAGCAGGGGGAGCCCCACCCCCGAACAGTCCCAGAGAAGAAGAGGACACACACACCCCGCCAGCAGCCAGGTAAGAGACCTGGCAACCCTAGCCCTGGTTAATATTTGGATGGCAGACCACCAAGGAAATCCAGGGTTGTGACACAGAGGCAGGCAATGGCAAAACACTTCTGAACGTCTCTTGCCTTGAAAATCTCACAGGGTCAACGTAAGTCAGCTGTGACTTGACAGCATGTTCCACCACTACTGCCTTTCCTGCCTTGACTTGGATAACCCAGGCTAGCCCGATCTTGTCAGATCTCAGAAGCTAAGTGGGGTCAGTCCTGATTAGTATTTGGATGGGAGACCACCAAGGAAGTCCAGAGTTATGACACAGAGGTAGGCAATGGCAAACCACCTCTGAATGTCTCTTGACTTGAAAACCCAACAGGGTCACTTTAAGCAGGCTATGATTTGATGGGAAAAAGGACACTTATAGTTCCCAAGGCACTACATAAACAGCAAAATACAATAAAAGCTATGAAAAACAGGAAAAAAGTAGCATAAAATAATTTATAGCAACTAGTAAAACTATTGAGAAGAAGAAGAAGAAGAAGAAGAAGAAGAAGAAGAAGAAGAAGAAGAAGAAGAAGAAGAAGAGGAGATTGGATTTATACCCTGCCCTTCACTACCCGAAGGACTCTCAGAGCGTCTTACAAACTCCTTTCCCTTCCCCACCCCACAACAGACATCCTGTGAGGTAGGTGGGGCTGAGAGAACTCTGACAGAAACTACTCTTTTTCAAGAACAGCTGTGCCAGAACTTGTGACTGACCCAAGGTCACATCAGCAGGTGCAAGTGGAGGAGTGGGGAATCAAACCCAGTTCTTCCAGATTAGAATCCGTGCACTTAACCACTACACCAAACTGGCTTTCCCATTACACCAAGCAATTGATAGCAGCAATGAACATAAACATGCAGCAAATGGAAGGGAAAGCACACCTAAACTATACAACGGCTGAGTTCAGACTGGCAGTTTGAAGCGGGAGCCAGTCATGGCAAAAAAAGCCCCAGAATAAACTGTTCTGGGTTTTCCCAGTCACACTGAGCTGACTGATGCGGGAGCATACTGGGAGGAGGCACGCAGGAGCGTTCAGACTGCTGGCCCGGAGGCGCAGCTGTAAATGGCTTTTTCCTGGCAAATTGGCTATGTGTGTATGAGCGCATGAGTGCATATGCACACACACATAGCCGATCTGGATCCCGTTGCGCCGGCACCGCATTGGGCAGTAGAGCGGAGCACAGCCAATCATATTGCTGCTGCCTTATGCGCAACGTGCGTTGCTCCCAGCTTTTTGGCTGATCGTTCACACTTCCTGGAAGCGGAATGCAGCAGGATAAAGGCACTCTCCGGGATTTGCTACCACTTTCAACAGGTATCTTTTAATCCCGGGAGCGAAGCGGAACAGCACGGGTTGCCTACAGGTGGGGAATGCCAGGCAGATGTACCTGTGTGAACGCCGCCTTTAATCCTCTTGGGAAACGTGGCTATAGTGAGGCAAATTGCCGGTCTGAACTCAGCCAACATCAACCAAACCAAATGCTTGGAGAAAAAGAAAAGTTTTAATTTTGTGCTGAAAAGTCAACACCTGGTATATGGTTACATGGAAGGCACTGCACAGATGAGTCACTGTGATGAGAGTTGCCAGGCATCCTGCTGTGGTATGTTTATTGTATGTATGTATGCATGTAATGAAATGTCTGCTCCTCTCCTAATATCTGTGTGATTTAGTTTGGTCCTATTGGGTGGAGCTCTTGTTTCAGTTTCCAATTTTTTTATGTTAGATGAAGTTTGTTGGAGTTATATCCTAGCAAATAAACAGCTGATGTTTTAAGCCAGCTTGTCTCTGCTGAATGGACCTGAGAATGGATGCCTGAGTTAGTCCTCTAACCTGGGAACCCACAGCCAAAGGGGCCATTATACCTATTATAGTGGGCAGCTTCCTGCCCAACATCTCCATTGCCCTCTACTGCTCAGAGTGACAGTGGGAGGAAATTATTTTAAAAACACAGCCAGCCTCTGTGCTGTTATGTCACTTCCATGTACAGACATACAAAAGTGACAATGGGTAGCTTTGGGTAGAAAAGTGGCAATCAGTAACTCTAGGAATTGCCAGAAACTCTATGATTGTAGTGACATTGGCAACATTGCCAACATCATATTCCACCCCTCTCAATGTCCCTGCTTCCCCAACACTCCTGTTGGTTTCTTGCCCTGGCAACTGTAACTGAGACAGAGAAGGTCTTGTCCTAAATGGCAACCTATCTCACCTCTGAAGGTAGGGCATACAAAAGCAGGATTTCTGAAGAAATTCCTTACCATTGAGGAGGCTCATATGGGAGCAGGCATATGTGTTGCATGTGTGTGTGAGTGCCTGAAGAGATTTGTATGTCTTTTTTATAGATTTCTTTTCTCTGTATGAAAGGCTACCTCTCCATGTATGCTTTCTCACACCAGTTAAGATCAGGGAAGTCGGCCCTGTTTGGGATGTCATTAGCCTGTCATTACATCAGATTAAAATGATGGCAACTAGAAACATGAGCTTAATTTACAGCTCCACAAACATGAAACCTTCTTGTGAAGAAGGCTTGGACAGCTATATTTCTCCCTTGGTTCCAGAAAGGATGTAACAACACTTTCCTGTTTCAGAAAGCATTTGAGGAATCTGGATTTTCTTTGGGACTATTTTTTCTTTTTAAAAAATCTTATTTGCTTATATGTTTGATCTTGTCCATTTTAATCATTGTAAAAATCACTTTGAGTTTGGTAGGAAAACA